>JAQFVV010006711.1:320884-439015 GCA_028023455.1 Epiperipatus broadwayi
TGTCAGAGAAATAAAATTGGAGAGATCTCACTTTTTAGTATAACAATAATGATTGAAAATGATAATTAATGATGATCTTTATCTAAATAATTAATTTTATGAATTATTATTAGTCTTTTTATTATTAATTATTTATAGATTTCTGTTAATTGTTGATTTCTTAAACAGTATATCATTTAATCTGAAATTTATATTTTCAAGTTAGCTGTGGACATAGATATGCAAAGGAATATTTAAGGATTATAATAGGCATGGTGTCTCCTTTAGTTTAACAAAGACAAAAATGTATTTTCATGAAAACCCAAGTAATGGCTGGTTCTCTTGTTTAAAATATTGTCTGGCTAATTATGCAAAACAAGAACATGCAATGCATATATTAGCCATTTACCATAAGGAATTAGCTATGTAATTAATTTTCTCTCTGATTTTTTTTTGTTATTTAAATCAATTTTATTTATATTTTGAATCATTACCATTAATTATGTTTCAGTATGTATGTGTGTATATATATATATATATATTGTTGGTTAAAACACTTGACTGTTAATGCACAAGTTTTGCAGCAGTGTTTAGAAATTATCTGATTGTCTTTGAAATTTTTATTCAAATACATACTTTTTACATAATAGTATGAGATTTTTAGAGGGGATTTGAACCCAGACGTTTAAGCTGTCTTCAGTCATCCACTCCACATTTTATATGAAATATGAGATCATTTATCTTTTTCACATGTATGTGGTCATGTGTATTGGTTATATAAGATGGAGTGGATGATTGAAGGAATCTTGAAATTCTGGGTTCAAATACTTTATAATTACATCTATTTTAAATATATATATATACTATACTCATATTCAAATATTATATAATAGTATGAGAGGAAGTGTTTATTTAATTGTTGTACATCATGAAATATTCCTATCAATAATCAAAAATTTTGGACATTTGAAATAGAAATTGATGTAAATAATATGTACTAGTTTTAAATTTGTTTTCCATTTTTATGACAACAGTCTTTGGAATTGTTTATAGATAGCTTCATAAATTTGAGTATAAATTTAAGGTTTTCAGTTTCATAATATAGTAATGATTGTCTTTTCAAAGGATGATTGCAGAATGTATTTGATGTTTTAAACACAATATATGAAAAAAGTTTTAGTAGTCAATATTAGCAAAAATTTGGGTGATTTATCAGTCGGTGATTTAAAAAAAGTATTCAGTAACTAATAATTAGCTTAATATTGTGAATCAATATAAATATATTGATTGCTTTTGAGTAGAA
Source organism: Epiperipatus broadwayi (assembly GCA_028023455.1). Classification (NCBI taxonomy): domain Eukaryota; kingdom Metazoa; phylum Onychophora; class Udeonychophora; order Euonychophora; family Peripatidae; genus Epiperipatus; species Epiperipatus broadwayi. The sequence goes on from JAQFVV010006711.1 coordinate 322,167, forward strand.
AGGCAAATATAAATGTTGAAGTGCAACACATGCTCCAGTGCATTGCTGCATTTATCAATTTAAAAGATAGGAAATTTCATCTTAGTAATATAAGTACTTCCTTTAAAATAATTGTACGTGATATGTGAACTCATCATTCAAGTAATTTATAGACATGCGATGAATTTTATGTATAATTTTTCATAACATTCTAAAAATACAATGGCAAGATCTATAAGACTAATTAATATATTATTTTCAAGTTGATGGATTTGGTGATATTGAATTTATTATTGTAAAGGCAAAGCTGTATTGGCATGAGGAATGAATAATAAATATCACATTCCCTAATAAAGTGTTTTCTGGTGAACTTTAGTATGTTTTTATGTGAGAAGCAAATCTGTTTACATTATAAAGATTATCTTAAAGATATTCTAAAAAATCTGCTATGTGTTGTTTACTTTTAAATGGGAGGCTATGGTTGGGAATATAATATAATGGAGATCTACAAATAGGCAAGGTATTGAAGTCTTTCAGAAAGAACAGTTTTGTGCAGAAGTTATAAGACAGCATCACAAGATGCGAAATAAATTATTTAAATGGCTAATATGAAAAATATGTGGACATATTTGTGTTTTACAAATTGATTTGTATAGTTTTTGTAAAACTGTTCTTTAACTTTTTGTTTTTGGATTGCTTTTCTGGACCTACAATGGTGCCATATTCATCATCTGGCTGATGATGATGTGGTGTATATTAATTTATTCACATAAATTTAACAAATTATACATTCTGAAAATAACAATTGTAGCATATTTTTATAATATAAAATAAGACGGATGCTCTAGTTTGTTCAGGAAAAGACCAAACTTGAATGGTTTTTAAAAATACTTTTAGACAAGGTAATACGTATTCTTCAATTAGCACACTTCATTACAAATTTAATTTATAACATTTCAATATATTTTTTAAAAATATATATACACAGCATATATAGAAATCATTTTTTAAACATAGGAGACCTCCAACTTACTTAAATAAATCAGTCTATATCCATTATATAAGTTGAAATATATATAACTTGGAACAATGTATTATGCAGTATATCTTATCCATAATAATGGGGCAAAAGCTTAAAACAAAAAATGAAAAACAGAAATGATGAAATACAGAATTTGGATTTTTTTAAACATAAGTATGAGCAATTAGTTGAAACCTCACAAAAGGAAATTTCATAATAAAATTGTTTCATATTTGGTAGGATTGAGATGTATTTTTAAATTAAGATTATATCATTGTCCTTGATATTTAACTAAGGAAAACTCATAATCAATAAAATAATGAATTAGTTTGGCTTTCTGTTTTTAAATATATATATTCAATATTTGACTTCAACATATATGGAAAATTGATAAGTAAATACAAATACATGATTGTTTTTTAAAGAATATTGTATGATTTCTTAGCTGTTATTTGAGAACATTACTGAGTGTTATTCAAAACTTACTAGGCCTCATTATTTTTTCAAATATCATAATAAAAATGATTTATTATTAGAAGTTGACTGTTTGCTTTCTCAGTTTAATTCTTTTTAGAAATTTGTAAGAATTTTTAATACTAAAAAAGCGAATTTAACTTTTAAGATTTTCATTTATGAAAAAATTTAAATCTTGTTGAATGATAAAAATATGTATATATTTGACAAATCTATAAATATCTATTCTATTGAAATGAAGTTAATCATAATTAGTAAAGAACAATTTATAGTTATTTTATTGTAATAAATAGCTTAAATAATTTGAAAATATTTTCATGATATAAAATATATTTAATAATTATATCTAGATTCTGTTTTTGTATGTTCAGATATGTTTTTTTTTTTTGTTTGTTTGTAATAATAAAAATAGAATCTTCAGTAAAATGATTTCTATGCTTATCTAAAGTGAAAGGTTGAAAATATCAATAATATTATATTGATAAACAGAGCAAAACTCTCCATACAGTATTGCCACCTGTGCTAAACAGAGTAATCAATGGATGCCAGAAGGCTTGTGCATAAAATCCCTATCTAATGCCTACTCATCCAATATCCCCAGACTAGTTTCTGGCTTGTGGCCTTCATCAGTGAGGAGCTTTGGATCTTGAGAGCACTGCATCTAGATCTTAGGATCTAATGCAACCCTCTAGCAACCACCTTTTATCTCTACTTAACTACTAAACTATGAGAATGAAATTGAAAACACAAAAAATATTTTCAATCTAAGCTCAATAGCTTATATAGTCATATGGGTCTGAACTCAGTTCAGCACCCATACATTTTGGTGTCTTTGGCTCTTATACAACCATAGCCACCACTATCCTATTAGGCAGGATTGATGTTAAACCATTAAGCCAGAAACTAGTTTGGGGATATTGGATGAATAGGTATTAGATAGGGATTTTATGCACAAGCCTTCTGGCATCCATTGATTACTCTGTTTAGCACAGGTGTCAATACTGTATGGAGAGTTTTGCTCTGTTTATCAACAATTAATGTGCTAGTATAGGAAATGTGATCATGTGATGCTTAATGGTTTAACGCCAATCCTGCCTAATAGGATAGTGGTGGCTATGGTTGTAAAAGAGCCAAAGACACCAAAATGTATGGGTGCTGAACTGAGTTCAGACCCATATGACTATATAAGCTATTGAGCTTAGATTGAAAATATTTTTTGTGTTTTCATTCTCATAGTTTAGTAGTTAAGTAGAGATAAAAGGTGGTTGCTAGAGGGTTGCATTAGATCCTAAGATCTAGATGCAGTGCTCTCAGATCCAAAGCTCCTCACTGATGAAGGTCACAAGCCAGAAACTAGTCTGGGGATATTGGATGAGTAGGCATTAGTTAGGGATTTTATGCACAAACCTTCTGGCATCCATTGATTACTCTGTTTAGCACAGGTGGCAATACTGTATGGAGAGTTTTGCTCTGTTTATCAACAATTAATGTGCTAGTATAGGAAATGTGATCATGTGATGCTTAATATTATATTGCTTTCATATATTTGTATACAAAGTATTTTTTATTCACACAATAATTGTTTTTTTTTAACGAGATTTGATGGTAAATAATTAATAAAAAACACCTAATACTAAATATCACATGGAAAAATGATCAACACCATCTAAAATATCTGGACCTAGACATACAAAGAGAAGATAAACAATTAATGTACCGCATGACCATCAAACCCCTAGAAATTAGAGGATACATGCATCAGAGTGCAATACTTCCCAACTCACATAAATATGCTGGACTGAATTCGTTTCTGCATAGAAATGATTACTTAGGTAAATGTAATTCAGACAAAAGAGATAACATATTAAAATACATTAAAGAATTAATATAGACACATAACTAAAAAAATAGCACAGTTCCAAGCAAAATACCAGCAAGGCAGAAACAGAAATAATAAACCTAGAATAACTATACCATACATACCCAATATTTCCAAACAGCTAACTAAAACATTACCAAAAGAATTTATTATTGGTTGCCGCACTTCAGCCAACACTAATAGACTAATAAACAATTCAAAAGATAAACTTGATCCCAAACTAACATCTCAAGTGGTGTACCAGATACAATGCCCTCAGGCTGGATGCAGAGCCTCATATTATGGGGAAACAAAAGCTACCATTACAAAGAGAGCATCCCAGCACATATATATGTATAAAAGGGCACTGAACAACAAGGAGTCTACATCAGCATTTGTGGAACATGAAAAAGCTACTGGACACAGATTTGAACCCACCAATCCCAGAATAGTGTGTAAAGAGAGTGATGACCATAGGCGCAAAATAAAGGAGGCATATTTCATAAATAATGACAACCAATCAATTAATAGAAAGGACACCTGGTTTGCCATTTCCAAAACATGGACAAACTAAGTCATACGATATTTTAAATAGTATACTGAAACATCTAATTAACATAAATTTGAATACACCCCCTCATCAATATCAACCGTTTTATTTTTATTTTGTACAGCTATGATTATGAAGCCATAGAGCTTTGAAAGCGCTAAGCTTTAAATAAATTTAATAACATATAACTTCTTTATTTTAGCGTTATAAGCACATAAGTATTGATACTAATAATATTCATAATTTTTATTAGTCATTTATAAGACTAGAGATTATCCAAGGGTCTTATTAGTATATAGATATGATTCATAATATACAAATATAAAGTGATTAGAAATAACATTTTGTTGTCTCCAATAAAGAAAAAATAGCATGATTAATATATAAATTTTAAATTTTACAATGCTGTTATGCAATATAATTAATGTGTATAAATTTTAAACAAACGAAAACTTTTTTTTCTAATAGTTTTTATGATTCTTATTTTAAACAAAATTATTTAAAATATCAACCAATCAGTTTATTATTAGATATAATTTTAAAAAGTTTCACACTTAAAAAAATTTTTTTTTTTAAGGAAATGTTATATGATATTCATACTAATTTTTCATGAATTAGGAAAATAAAAAATAAGAGGGAAAAAATTTTTCAGTTTGATTATATAAACAAAACTTGTTTTGTATCAACCACTATGATATATAGATAGATAAATATTTACTATCACACTCTTTAATTTTAGAATAAATGGCACAATCATTTATTTTCAAAAGTAAATTTATTGCCTTTGAATACAAAGAGAAATAGTAGAGGAAATGAGTGTTCGGGCAGTTTGAGCAACACACACTATTTTCAACAGTCTTGTCATTTTTCTAAAATTGAGAGGAGGGCTGATTCTTTGGCTCTCAATCGCCCGAATTGGGCATATCTTAGTGGCTTATGTAGAGTGATATTCGGGCAGATCCCCCCCCCCCCCACCAGCATTGAAGCAAAAAATATTCTGGCAACATCACAAGCTTCCAGGTATCATTATAGATTCTTTCTGGCGAGATCATATGATCCCTCTTCCTGACACCCCTGATCTTGCACAAAAGTTCATTGTGTATATTACCGTTATTCTTCCCAAGTATCAGATGGCATCTCATTGTCCAGACTATATAGTTCAGCATGATTGACAGTTTTTAGGCATTCATTTAGGTTAAAAATCTTTTAATTATAGGATGTGATCCAACCATTGAGTATTGCTCTGCATTTATTTAATATTGCACAACCAAAGAAGAGGTGCTGCATTGATTTTTTCTAAATTGTATTTAAGTGAAAATTTTTAATCTTTATAAATCACAATTATTTTGAATATAGATTTTTTTTTTTATTAATAAATTTTTTAGTATATCTCAGAAGCATATTTCAAGCAAAACATCACTTAGTTATCTTAGCTTATAAAATTAATGTGTGTGAAATAGATTAAATAAAATGGATTACTGCACTTTCAGTGCATTTTAAAATTAAAATTATTGTATAAATAATTGTATTTATATAAAAATATTAAGAAAAAATGTGATCTTACTTTATTAATCTACTATTCTAAGTGCATATTAGTGGACAACATTTCTAAAGAAGCATTTAAAGTGAACATGAGCATGTTTTTCATAGAAGAGGCATACCTTCTTTACATTGTAAAGATTGCCTCAAATACATTCTAAAGAAATGCAATATTAATTGCTTTAAAATTGATAGAATACGGCATAAGATAGATAGATTACAAAGGACTGCTACAATTAGACAAGATATTGAATAGTCAAAATAAGAGTCATAGATCACATGACCCTAAGTTATAAACAATGAGGATTGCCAAAACAAAAAACAAAAAAAAAAAACAAAGCTTGTTGAGGAATTGGCAATCCTCATTGTTTATAAGATATTGAAGTCTTTCAAAAGAAAAGATAGTTGCAGAAGAAATTGAAAGATAACACCACTCACTAGCTGTTAAATAAGTAGACTTTGGGCTCAACATGTAATGTATTTATGTTTCATGAATTGGTTTGTACACTCATTCCAAAATTTATCTTTAAATTAGTGTGCCTTTTTTCATTTTTTGATGGAGTTAGAATAGTCTAATATGAAATATTTTATATCAAATAAAACAAATACTTCTGAAACAAGCATCTGTTAAGTTGGGGCAATAACTATTAGTTTTGATGTTAATGATTTTTCGGTATAGTTAATTATAGCAAGAATTCAAAATGTACAAGCACAATTTAAAAACTGAAGTCCATTTTAGGAAGTCATTTAATTATTTTTCTAGATAATTGTACCCTTTTTCAATAAACTAGAAAATATGATGAAAAATACGATTGTTAAAAAAAGAAGAGTGGGTGGGTGAGTGAGAATTTTTTTTTTTACTTTTACATAATTTATCTGATCTTAAGATTTGTGCTTCAATTTCAAGTAGATATCTTTTCTTTAAATATTGTGCTGATTGTGTTTTTTTATATGTAATCTTGTATTTGTATAATTTTTTTTAAATAATTGTGTATTATTTTTCTTCTTTTTTATTAAACTTATTATTATGTATAATAGTTTATATGGTGACTTTTTTTTCTGATAATTTATATTTAAGGTGATTTGATAAAATTATGTGAAGCTTGCAAAATATAAATATGTATCTTAATATTAAAGTTATTTTCTGAGACACTATTTCCCTTTAAAATGGTATTAAGTCTGTTAAAAGCATCCCAAGTTATTTTTACTTCTCTATTTATATTTATTTTCACCATTTGATTTTATTTATCTTACTAACTTTTTTAATTTTATTTTAATTTACTACAGTAATTTTAGAATACACAAAATCTAATAAATATTTATTTGTTATCAAAATTTTTTCTCAAAGAAGTAATAGGTCCCAACATTCATAAATTTGACTTACTTTGTTATATACTTAGAAATATTTTGAACAAATAAAAAAAAAAAAATTACAAAATTTTACAGAACAAACTTGTAAAGAGTAGATCATACAAAATGTGACAAATAATTAAAGAGTTTTATTTTATTTAGTTGGTATATGTGCAAATGAGAACTTTTCATATATTTTTGTGAAAAATAATTAGTTATATATAATGTACATTAGTATATTCAATAAGAGATTTACTGATAATAACAAGCACAGTACTAACCTAAAGCATCATATTATATGAACTCTTCTTTTTCTCTTTCTCCTTCTTCACCATTCCTCTTTTTCCTTTTTTTCTCTTTTTACCTCAACTTTTTCATCTTCTTCTTCTGATGTTATTTTTTCTCTTCATCCTTCTGCTGCTGCTTCACTTCTTTTGCTATTTCTGTTTCTTTTTTTTCTGCTTCTATTGTTATTGTTGTGTATAAAACAAACTGTATAAAACATTCTTCTTAATTGCTTAAATTTAATCTTAATTATGAGTGTGGACCAATCCATTTACATAAATCAGGGTCCTCTTGTATATTTATACTTGTTAAATTTAAACCTCTTCTTTTTTTTTCTTTCTTCTCTGTCTCCTTCTCCTGCTTTTTGAATTGCTTAAATTTCATCTTAAGCTTAGGAGTATGGACTAACCCATTTACATAAATCAGAATTCTCATGTATTTATACTGGCTAAATTTAAACCATTTTTTTTTCTCTGTATAATCTTGATTTATTGACTCCATGTGCTTGAGGCCAGAATACTCAATTTGTTTTTGGATAATACATGCAGAAAGAATCTTATGCTATTTGAAGATATTTTTTCATGCCATTATTATTTTCTTGTATCATATAAATTCATTTTCAATAGGGAGAAAAAAGGACTTAGAAATTATCTTTTTGAATTGACACTTAATCTTTCTAATGTAGAGAAAAAAAAGCTTTTAAGTTCCCTTTTGTCATCCAACTCAATCTTATACAACTGATACACATGAGCACATACATGCGAAAAAGATAAACGATTTCTAATATACGTATCTTAAGCTGAACCTGCATTCATCAATTGGTCCAGATCATCATCTCCTACACATGTATATAATCAGTGTTCAATTTATATTAAGATAGCTAATCTTCAAACTTTATTGGACAGACTTTAATCTTCTGCACTCTTTAGCTATCCATTAAAGTTTGAAGATTTGCCATCTTAATATAAACTGAGCACTGATTATATGTGTGTGGGAAATAATGATCTGGACCAACTGATGAGTGCTGGTTCAGCACAAAATATGTGTATTGGAAATAATTTATCTTTTTCACATGTATGTAGTCATATGCATAGGTTATATAAGATGGAGTGGATGACAAAAAGGAGCTTGAAAATCTGGGTCCGAATCCATTATAATTACATCTAACTTAAAAGTATATATAATATACTTGTATTTAAATAGAGAAAAGAAAGGAAAAAATCTTTAGTAAATAATTCAATACATATTATTTAGAATATGTATATGAAAAAAGAGATTTTTGAAAAAAATTGACACAACCATCTTTGATTTATAAATAATGATTTCATAGTAAATCGACACAACCATCTTTGATTTATAAATAATGATTTCATAGTTATTTTCTTTTCTTTTTTCCAGTGTAATTTTTAAAAATATCTAAAATAATATAATTTTGGAAAAATAGGTCATAGTCTCTGCACTTACTGTGTGAATTGAATTGTATGTTCATACCCTTTCAACTTTAATTTCCTGTACAACTCTGATTCCAACCCCCCCCCTCTCTTTGTAATTTATTCTTTCTCATTGTTTTGCGTGTGTGTGTTGTGGAGTAAAAATAGTCATACTCATTAGATTGCTAATAATGGTAATGCTATTCTTTAAATTTTATTAATACTAATACAACTTTTTAAAATTTTCTACACTTTTGAATGTACTATGGAAATAAAGGTCTTTTTACAATTAATAAAGTTCATGTGCAATTAAGGTTTATTTGTAGCTTTTATTACATACACATATATATGAAGGGAAAACGGCTTTTAAATGGTCATTATAGATCAAAAGATCTCTTGGCAACAATCAAATATTCGGGGATGAAGATGCCTTATTTTTTTTTACCTTCTGACTAAGGATAAAACAGAAGCAAAATTTTTCGTTTCACTAGTTTTTTTTTTTCTATTGTTATAATAGCTTGTCTAAGCATCACGAAAAAGTGATCATTAATGCTTTAATTGACTAAGGATAACTAGATATACATTTAAGTGATGGATAATTGAAGGACTGATTGAGTTAGCTATGAACCAGCTATCTGGAAAATTTAATGCTGCTTAGAATATGGGGAAATATATATAAAGGATATGCTTAATATGCCACAGATCCTATATTAAGTTATGATGCATTTTAAATGAAGAATGTGTTTTTAAATAAGAAATTTTATTTGTTAAAAATATTTCTCCAGCACTATAACTAACTATTATACATATACATAAGTATTTAGCTACTCTTAGATAAAGAATAAAAGATGGAAAAAAAAAACCCATCCAGGCTCCTATGTTGACTAGCATAATGAGAAATGACCTGAGTGGAGAAATGTTAAAGTGATTTTGCCAAGCAGTAGGTTGTTTAAGTCTATTTTATTTTTGTTACTATCATCATTAGTTATCTCCGAAGAGTCAAAGCAGGTCTTGTATATCACAATGGATTAACTCTAAAGCTTTTAGACTCTTATTTTATTTTTCAAATATTTATTTTTAAATATTATTCTTAAGAACATTACATAAATTTGTTTTATCTTCTAAAGGTTTTCTATTATATTTTTTACAATTCTTGCTTCAAAGGATTGTCTTTTACTTTACACACACACACACACACACACACACACACACACACACACACACACACACACACACACACACACACACACACTTATTTATAAAGAAAACTGTTACACTGGTATAAAGAAGCTGCTGATAGCTTATTCATTTCAATGTGTGTGTGTGCGCATATATTCAAAGATATAAAATCTTTTAAATCTTTTTCTTTTCTTTATTAGGAGTGATCCACATTTTAATCTTTTGTTTTAAAATATCAGAAAAAGAGTACTAATAATATACACACATCAACTAAGTTAATTAATTTGTACTATTTTAAAGGAGTTTGCTATTAACTGAAAGGAGACCCTTTGATTCCTCTTGGAGGCCTTAAAGGAACCGAGCAGGGCAAATTCCTAATGTCCACTCCATACGTTCTTGTCGTTGCAGCTGTTATTACTATGTGATTATTCATATAGTATACGAACATGGATGGGCTGCTCACCAACACGCATTAGCCAGCGTGGTGAGTTTATTGGCTTTTTACCTCTGAGTTTAAGATCAAGAAACACCATGGTCTTTCTTCTCAGTGCCTGATAAGGCAGAATGAATGTTTGTGTAAATGATAAATATTTTTCCAATACATATATACAATTATGACAGACAAAAATAAAGCATGGCCCTTATTCCCAGGAGGCTGTAAAGTCACCAACCAAGGCAGCGGTTGGTGGCTGAAGGCGGAGGGTGCTAAGAATCCCCTGATTGCGGACCCAGGCTGCCATTTGATGATGACTTTTTATTTAGGTACTTACAACTTCAGATCACTTTCAAGTGAAGGAAGATTGCAAGAATTAGAAGAAGAACTGTCTTATATTAAATGGGACATTATTGGACTTTGTGAAGTTAGAAGAAAAGGAGAAGAAACAATTGATTTAAAAAGTGGACATATACTCTTTTATAAAGGCACACATATTGGAAATACAAGTGGAGTGGGATTCATTATAAATAAAAAGTGGAAGAACAATATTGTGGAGATTGATGGTGTATCAGACAGAGTGGCAAGATTAGTTATACAACTTAATAGCAGATACCAAATGCAGATAATTCAGGTTTATGCCCCAACAAGTTCTCATATGATGAAGTAGTAGAAGATTTTTATATGGATGTACAAAAGGCTTTTGATCAGAGTAAACAACATTTTAAAATTGTTATGGGAGACTTTAATGCTAGAATTGGTAGACAAATGAAAGATGAAATTGCTGTAGGTAATTTTGGTTATGGTAATAGAAATGAGAGAGGACATTGACTTGTGGAGTTTGCAGAAAAAGAAAAACTTTATATTATGAATTCATTTTTTGAGAAAAATGTTAAAAGGAAATGGACATGGAAGCATCCAAATGAAGGTACAGCAGAATTGGATTATATTTTGACTAACAGAAAATACATATTTCAAGATTGTAATGTTCTTAATAAATTTAACACAGGAAGTGATCATCGATTAGTAAGGTGTAAGTTACGTGTTAATGTAAAACTAGAGAGACAAAAATTATTAAGAAAAACAATATTTACAGTTGATAGTCCTAATCTTCAGAAACATTCTAATGAATTTAAATTAGAACTTACAAATAGGTTTCAAGTGTTAGGAGATTTTGAACATGATTCAGATTTGAATGAAATTAATATGAAAATAACTGATACACTTTTAAAAACTGCAACAAACATAGCTGGTAGAAAAAAGCAGCAATTGACTAATAAAATTTCTACTGAGACTAGAGAATTTATGAAGAAAAGAAGGAATATGAAGATATACAAAAATGATGTATTAAAAAGAATTGAATATCTCGAATTTTGTAAAATGGTACGGAAAAGAGTTGAAAATGATATAAGAAAGTATAACTGTGAAATAGCAAGGAAAGCTGTAGAAGAAAATAAAAGTCTCAAAAATGTTAAACAACATTTTGGTATTGGTAGGAAATTTATATCTGCAATAAGAAAAAAGATGGAATTATTACTAAAAAGAGAGATGACATCATGAAATTGGTAGAAGATTTTTATCAAGAATTATATAGTAATAAAGAACAAGTACCTCCTATATCTATTACATCTTCCGAATTGCCCAGAATTTTAAATGAAGAAGTGAGACATGCAATTAAGTGTATGAAGAAAGGAAAGGCTCCAGGAAATGATGGAATTGTAATTGATATATTAAAAGAAGCAGGTGAAGAAATAGAAACAATTTTAGCAAAGTTATATACCAAATGTCTAAATGATAAAGATGTACCGGAAGATTGGAAGAATGCAGTAATAATATTAATATTTAAAAAAGGTGATAAAGAAGATATTAGAAATTACAGACCTATCAGCCTTTTATCAGTTTTATATAAAATTTTTACCAAGATGATTACAACTCGTCTACAGAGAACCTTGGATTTTCACCAACCAAGAGAACAAGCTGGATTTAAAAGTGGTTTTAGTACAGTAGATCATATTCAAGTATTGAGAGAAGTTATAGAAAGGACAAACGAATATGAGTTGTCATTATGTTTTGGATTTGTAGATTATGAAAAGGCATTCGATTCTATACACATTTCTTCAGTGATTAAAGCATTGGATCATCAAGGTATAGATCCAGGATATTGTCATATTTTAAAGAATATTTATAAAAATGCAACAGCAACAATTAGATTACATAATGATATTGGAAAAATCAACATTGAGAAAGGTGTAAGACAAGGTGACTCCATATCTCCAAAACTCTTTACAGCAGTGCTACAAGAAGTATTTTGTGGATTAAAATGGGAAACTAAAGGAGTGAAAGTAAATGGAGAGTATTTAAGTCATTTAGATTTTGCAGATGATGTAGTTGTTTTTGCAAATAATGCTTCAGAGCTGCAGGAAATGTTGCAGGAGTTAGCAGATGAAAGTAGAAAAGTAGGACTAAAGATAAATGTTAAAAAGACTAAAGTAATGTTTAATCGATTTGCTCAAAATATGAAAATAAAGATTGATTATGAAGAATTAGAAGAAGTTAACAGTTACAAATACCTTGGTCAGATTATTAATACAGATGGAAACATAATGGAGGAAATTAAACATAGAATTAAACTTGGTTGGAGTGCTTTTGGTAGAAATAACTTGATACTAAAAGGAAATATGCCTATGTGTTTGAAAAGGATAGTTTTTAACAAATATGTTTTACCAGTTCTTACTTATGGATCTGAGACTTGGACACTTAATAGAAGAGCAATACAGAGACTTCAGACCACTCAAAGGAGTATGGAGAGATGTATGTTAGGAGTAACAAGGAGAGATCAAAAACGCAATGTATGGGTAAGACAACAAACAGGTGTTACTGACCTTATTGAAAAAATTAAAAGATTCAAATGGAGTTAGGCTGGACATATTGCTAGAAGAGATGATAATAGATGGACAATTGAAATTTTAAACTGGATTCCAAGAGATTGTAAAAGACCCAGAAAGAGACCACATGTGAGATGGATGGATGAAATAAGAAAATGTGCAGGGGTGTTGTGGAGAAGAGAAGCTAAAGATCGGAGAAGATGGATTAAACTTGGAGAGACCTTCATCCTGCAGTGGATTGATAATGGTTGATGATGATGATGATGATAGTATTTATTTCAGCTGTTGGAAACTAACTTAAACATCTTTTTCACCAACTTCAACGATTTTACTTCTAACTATCTTCAAATAATTGCTTATATATTTGAAGTTGTTTATTATATTTCAGTTAGCAATATATCTGGATTTTTTTTTTTTTGTTATTTATAAAAAGGACTACTCTTCTGCAATCCAGTAAAAAAAAAAGAAGTTATAATGCATTTAAAAAAATGATTCTGAATATATCTTTATTTATGCAACAGTATGATGGGTATTTTTTTTTTTTTTAGGAATTTAAAATGTAAATACTAATAGCCAAGAGAATCAAATAATTAGGTTTGAGGATATTTATTAATTTTCTGCCCTGAAACATGAGCACAGAAAAGTAAGCTTATGTCTAATAAGCAGAAATCATAGCAGGAATCTTGGCATTTAATAACCCAGAAGATCACTTTTCAGTGTAATAAATGTTTTTCTAATTTGAAGTGGCAGTAAATCTTGATGTTTAATATTTATTTTGCATGAGTGATTTTTTTAAATAATTTATTCAATTATTTATTTCTTGAAGTACCAGGTTTGAAAAGTGAACTGTTTTGCTTATGCATATATTTTTCATTTTAAATTAATGATGTTAACTTGGGGGGGGGGGGATCTGATAATCAAGGAATATTTATAAGAATGGCTTATGGTGATGTAAGCAATGACCGCTATGTGAGATATAGTCTGATCCTTACTTGAAAACTTTTGTAACATTGATTATTTTTCTAGTAATTTCTTTATGTTCAACACAACTATCATTATCTTTGAAATATTAAAACCATTCTACTATATCAAGATAACATCATCGAAGGTAGGTATATCTCATAAATATCTTAATCTAAATATGCTTCCCTTATACATATCTTGAAACATAGTTTAAAATGAATTCATTTTTTCTGCTTTGCAGTTGGACAATTACAATATAAGATATATAATTAAATTTAATGTAAATGGTATTCCAAAATATTACATGTTAATTAGCACAGTTTAATTCTAATATTTCATATATAAATAAAGTATTTTTTTGGATTAAACCAAAGTAAATAAATGCATATATCGCCTTAATAATGACATCTTTTTATCATCTGTTCTTTAAGGTTAAGAATCAAGTCTGGCATTTAGGCAATACAACTTCCAAGTATTTCTGTCTATTTAAGTTTCATTCTGCAAAGAAGTACTACTAGAATAAAAGTTGCAGATGGCCTATAAAAATCATTTCTTATATTCTAAGATCATATTTTTAATCTAGGTTATCAATTTGGCAAGTATATAGATCTGAAACTAGATCAGAATTTTATATAATGATATGACACTCATATCTATTTATACATTTTTTTTAATCAGTATTGAAGTTACATGTTAAAATTATATGTTAATTTTGATCTTGAAAAATAAATATAATAATATTTTTAAAAATAATATTATTTTAATTTCTCTGCTAATCTCTGCAAGTCATATAATTTATTTAAAATTAATAAGAAAATATTATTGTTTATATCTACATATTTTTATGTGAATATGTAAGAATAATGTATATAGATAAAATTAAATAATGTTTTGATTAAATATTTTAAAAGTGTAACTCATTTAATAATTTGGAACTTTCCTGGAATTATTTATTATCTGATGATTATTGGAGATTTTGATAAAAAAATAATCTCAAGAGATACTTGATTTTTTTTTTCAGTTTCGAAAATATTATTATTAAACTTATACAACTATTGAACTCTATGTACTAAGCTATAATAGTTATTAAATCATATATTGATTACTTTAAAATAATTATAAACAGTAAGATTTAATTAGTTTTAAAATTACAATGGAAGAATAGCTATATAATTTATTCATCATCTGACTGCTGACTCACAACTTTGAAATTCTGAAGACGTAACAATTCAATATGAATACTTCTAGTCAGTTTTCGTCAAGGAATAATTTATTATTAAATAATGAATATCACAAATAATGCTTCTGCAAATATTTAAACAATTTTTACAGAAAAAAAATAAAAAATTAAAGTAATGAAAAACATGATTAAAAAGGGGCTTATTCCCCTCTATCTGAATTCTAACCCTTCTAGCATTTACTCTGTGGTTGATACGATGTAAGATCATATTTGACAGTGCGACCATAAACTCCACACAGACCTTTACTAGTCAAATTATAAAAATATGGCAAACAGATAGATTACTTGCCCCCATCTAATATGGTGACAGAAACATGGAATCTTGTATCTTTCCCTCAAGAATTCTAAAATTAGCAATGACTATCTATAACATATTCCTTGATTGATAATACCCCCCCCCCCCGTTCAGATGATAAAAATATCTATTAAAAATATTGGAACATTACCAAAAAGATTCGACAATGGAACTGTACAACTTCTTTTTTCTCCTGTGCTTAGTCAAAAAACTTTCACCTAATTATTATCCTAAATAATGTAAACCTTAGATATAATAGTTTTTTTACTTTAAAAAAAAAAAAATCAACGCTTTTTTTTCACAATCCCAGATATTAAATATAAAATTCCCATAAATAATTTATTTCTTTGGTAAATAATATACGATTTGGTTTAAGTATACAAAAATTACTGAAAGTCAATCACGTTTTAATGAGACAGATGTGCTTGTTTTTTGCTGCATAAATTAAATCTTGGTGAAATATTTGATATTGCTGGATGTAAAGCATTTTCAACGTTTTTCAGCATTGAACGATATTTGGATTTAATATACATTAAAGTTGAAAAAGTTATTTCACATAAGTATGTGATGCTGAATGGCAGAAGAACATTTAATGCGATTTCAGAAATTGTGGGATATTTAGTCCTAGCTCCGATCCAGAATTCAGTCAAGGATTTTTGTGGAAAGTTTTAAGTTTAAGTCACTCCATAGCTCATTAAATTCCTCTTGCGTTTATATGGCAGGTGATTAATCTCATTAATGTCAATCGAAAATGGTCTTTGAATCCAAGATAACTTTTTGAAATCTAAATTCGATATAAAGTATTTGCAAAACTGTGTTTCTAGGGTTTTTAAGTGATCTATAATAATTTTTGCAATTAAAATTTTATAGTCAAAACTCTCCATGCAGTAGTGCCACTCAGTGCCAACAGAGTAATCAATGGATGTCAGAAAGTTTGTGCATAAAATCACTATCTAGTGCCTATTCATCCAATATTCCCAAACTAGTTTCTGACTTGTGGCCTTCATCAGTGAGGAGCTGTGGATCTGAGAGCACTGCACTTAGATCTTAGGATCTAATGCAATCCTCCAGCAACCACCTTTTATCTCAACTACAAAACTATGAGAATAAATTTGAAAACAATAATATTTTCAATCTAAGCTCAATAGCTTATATAGTCATATGGGTCTGAACCCAGTTCAGTACCCATACATTTTGGTGTCTTTGGCTCTTTAACAACCATAGCCACCACTATCCTATTAGGCAGGATTGGTGTTAAACCACTAAACATCACATGATCACTATTTTTTATGCTAGCACATTACTGTTATTAAAACAGGCAAAACTCTCCACGCAGTAGTACTACTCAGTGCCCACCAGAGTAATCAATGGATGCCAGAAGGCTTGTGCATAAAATCTCTATCTAGTGCCTACTCATCCAATATCCCCAGACTAGTTTCTGGCTTGTGGCCTTCATCAGTGAGGAGCTTTGGATCTGAGAGCACTGCCCCTAGATTTTAGGATCTAATGCAACCCTCCAGCAGCCACCTTTTATCTCTACTTAACTACAAAACTATGAGAATAAAATTGAAAATACAATAATATTTTCAGTCTAAGCTCTATAGCTTATATAATCATATGGGTCTGAACCAAACTAGTCTGGGGATAATGGATGAGTAGGCACTAGATAGGGATTTTATGCACAAGCCTTCTAGCATCCATTGATTACTCTGGTTGGCACAGAGTGGCACTACTGTATGGAGAGTTTTGCCTGTTTTAATAACAGTAATGTGCTAGCATAAGAAATAGTGATCATGTGATGTTTAGTGGTTTAAAAGTTTACAATTATAAAATTGTCAATAGTCGAAAACATTTCCAGTGAATCATTTTCCACCCTATTCTTTCAAATGTTGATATTTTTAATAAAACCTTCAATTTTATCATTCGAAGTAAAAATTTTGCTATTTTTTTCTTGAAGAGACAAGTTAAGATCATTTAACTTCTCAAAAATATCAGACAAATAGCACAGTTTTGAGAGCCATAAGTCATTTTGAAAAAAAGCAGCAAGATCAGATTTTTGTTCAGGTAAAAATACAATAATTTCTTCTTTTAATAACATCTTAAACTTCATCCTGTTGACATGCATCTTATTTCTGCATGTAATAATAAATTTTTGTATTCAGAGTCATGTCTTTGCAAAGATTTGAAAATAAACGGCTGTTAAGGGCATGGCTTTTAATAAAGTTTATAATTTTGACAGCATCCTGAAGCACATCGTTCAATTCTGTTGCTATTTTTTTTGCTGCAAGAGCTTTTCAATGAATCATGAAGTGTGTAAAAGTTACATGATTATTATCAGAAGCTTTAACAAATTGATTTAAAACCAACATTTTTACCAGACATTGCTTTTGCACCATCTGTGCATACTCCAAAGCAATTTTTCCATTCTAAACTTTCAGTTTTAAAAAATTTGTCTACTTTATTATATTCGTCTTCCCCTCTTGTATATTCTTCCAAAGAATCACAAAATAACAATTCTTTCTCAATATTTTCTTTATAAATATATCTGACTTACACTAATAATTGAACTATTTTTGAAATATCAGTTGTTTCGTTCAACGAATTGATCATTGCTAATTTCAGAAATTCTATTAGTGACAGTGTCATTTGACAAAGGAATTTTCCAAATTTCATCACCATATTTACTTCCATGAAGTATTTCTACCATTTTAATAGTAGCAGGTAATATAAGATCTCCAATGGCATATATGGCTTTTTATTTTTAGGAATCAGATATGAAACTTTCTATGATTGTGAGTAAATATTTTTCATTAACAGTTATAAATTTTCAAAATATTGTCTTTCTTTATTTGAAGTTTTTAACAGTTATTCAAAATATTCTTTTGGTTTATTGACATATGAAGGATGCTTGGATTTAAAATGCCTCTTTAATTTTGATGGTTTCATACTCTCCATAGAATAAACATTATTTCAAATTAAACAAAGAGGTTGTTCATTACCATCACAGTTATTGAAAGTAAAGCCAAATTGGAGAAATGTCTCATCTTAGATACTTCTTTCTGATTACAAGATATTGCTTGAAGAGACTTTCTAGCATTGCCATCTGCATCATTACCTTTGGTACTCAAGTTCATCCATTTATCCATGGGTAAAAAATATTTTTATTGTAAAATATAAATAAAATAGCAGTACTTATTAGTTAGCAGAGACATCAAGTGGCAGCCATGTTTTTTTGTTTAATTATAGGAAGCATATTTACTCTTGTATGTTTTATTTTTTAATATCCCTGTATCAATTATAAATTACCTGTTAAGTTTAAAAAATAGGAATATGTTTTTACTTGTTAATAAATAAATGACAATAAGTTTCAAATAAAAAATAAATTTTAATAATAACTAATAGGATAATAAATTTTGAATAAAAAAATGAGAAAAAAAAGTATACAACCATTTTTTTTTTTATTATAAAAAATAACATCTTTCATAATATTTATTCAGATTAATAGAGTAAAACAGTAAAATACAATATTGTATTGTTCTTGCGATGTAGACATCTTGTTGAAATGAACCAAAACAAATAACTTGACTGGAAATGCATTATATAAGCACAATGGCGCCAACTTTATTATTGCCACTGCAGCATATATTTTGATTCTGAAATAACTTATATGCTGAAATTGCAACACTACACCACTATTATGATGCATTTAGTGTTATTTTTCAATATGTAAATATAATTTACAGCTCAACTTGGCTTGGCCATCATTACAATTTTATAATTGTGCCATACAGATAACATAATATATTAAATTAAAGATAATGAAGGGATTGTGACTAATATTTCTTTAAATTCATGTATCTGAATTAAATTTTCATGACCCCATTCGCAGTTGCGACTCACAGTTTAAGAAACACTGATGTAAAGGTAAAAAACTGAATTTATTTTGTATAGATATATAAGGCATTATATATTAAGATTGTATGCTATTATAAAAGAACACCAGAGAAACAAATTGTGTACAGAAATTTTGGGTTAATAGATATTTCTGCAGTGAACTTTATGATGACTATGCACATACACATTTTAGTGAATAAAAAAGAAAAGAAGAAAAAAGAAAAGATAATATATATATAGTGTAGCAGTTTAAGCCCTATTTCGTGTAAAATAAAACTAATCTCACATTACAAACTTCATTTACACACTAAAATAGGTTATAAAGAGAAGGAAAGAAATAATATAAGCAAAAATACTGAGATCAGAATTTTTTTTTATAAAAGTTGCGTACGTACACCATTTATTTCTTTTGGTACTGTACTATTAGATTGTGTCAGCCACTTTACAATGCTATTTATATGCAAAAGCACATAAATATGCTGTTTACATGGCTGCCCCACCTTCTAGGCATATATATATATAAATCTATGCATAAAAGCACAGAAGCAGGCTGTTTAATAGGTGGCAGCCAGTCGGCTCCGATGATGGCATTATTTCTATGCTATAAAGCACAGAAAAGATCCTATTTCATTGGTGGCCAGCCTGCTTTAGTGTTACGCACTTTATCCCAATGCTTACAATTCAATGTTTGCTACAGTATCATGTGAGAGTGCCTGGACTTCACCCTACCACAACTCTTCAAATATGCATGTCAAAGGAATTAGCCTACAAGTCATCTGATTTACTGTTACCTCCTAACAATTTTCAACCCGTCACAATTTTTCCCTACTGAATATGGAACCTTCAAAAAATTCAGAAAGGATACATCCAAGCAAGATTTTGACCAGATCATGCGAAAGGTCATGTTTACGCGAGAACACGTCTGTGACAAATAAAATGGCTGACAGGTCAAAATTGAGCAAACTGCCATCCACAGAAGCCAGAGTGCTTGGGGATTGAATTAATTCTACTGTAATAGAATCTTCGTAATAAGGTAGATCAATTGATAACATTTTAATTCTTGCGAATGTGAAAAGGCATACCATCTGTCCTACATTGCAGGAATAAGGTCAAATTTTGGAGCACAAGCTTTTTAAAGTTTTTGGAAATGTAAAATTGTTTTTGACTAAATTACAGGAATTGATGAAGGAAATTAATGAATTACATTAAACCTTTGGGGGAAAAAAATATGACTGTGAAAATTCTCATAGTTCTATTCAGAGACCAAAAGAAATTGTCCAAAGAATACATTTATTAATCTTTAAAATAAAAAAACCGATCGAGTTGGAAATTTGTAATCATTCATAATAGGTGTGCCATTAATATCCCTACACATATTCTTTCAAAGATAGCTATTGTAATAAATCAATCAATAAATTAATAAATAATTTTTTTTTCCTTTTCAAAAATGACTGGAAAAAGTAAATGACAATTCAGTAATTAAAGCATTATCAGCATCCCCCCCCCCCCAATCATGATGTAGTTAGTTATGTCTCAAAGCAATGCTAGTAGACTTTGTAAAGTTTGCAGGGGGGGGGTGGCCAGCCAGCACTGACGCACATGGGGAATTCTTCTGTAATAGAATATTTGCCATAATGTATGTTTACGTAAAATTGTTTCAATAAATGTTAAAATGTTATTAAGGAAATAAATGAATTTATGTTAACCCATACGATTATTATTCTTTCACAAAGAATGGGGTGAGCCCGGTAACATTATATTGATGTGTTTTTGCATAGTAACATCACCATCAAGTAGCTGATATGATCTATTAGAACAGTAACTTTCTTTTATTCTTCCTTCTTATCAACAATATATATATTTTTTTAATTAAAATTAATTTGTAACCATAGATAGGAGTATTTGGATTTGTTGCATGTAATCTTGAATAGATTGATAAAAAAAAAAAAGATCTAATTACCAGTTTTTTTAAGTTTGGATTTTAGAAAGATAACATTTTCTGTTTTAAGGAAGGTATAACATTGTCATAGTCAATAACTTTTGAATGACCTCAACCAGTGAAAATTTTGTTTAACAGTATTCCAGAAAGTTAAGCTGATTAAAACAAAATTTTCAGTTATTTAAGAAGTAGGTAATTTGTGAATTATTAATACAGTTAATATCTAAACATACAATAGTTGAAAATCTCACTATGCTGGGGTGAAAAATTTTATTAGTACACTGGTTGACTAAATCTGGAACAATGTAACTTTTTGCAGATGTCAATTTTTAAAAGTGTGTCATTCCTGCATGCAACAACCATTGATGAACTAGAAGAGGCAATACTTGTTATCTTTACGTGATTTTTGTCTGCCTATCCACAATGAATGCATAATCTGGTCCTACAATTATTCTGCTTGGGGAAGAAATCAAGAAAAGTAAAACAAATAAAGCCTTGAACCTTCCCGATAGTGATTATTTTATAAACCAGTGTTGCTTTTCACAAGGGTTAAAATCAGAATTCTGATGATGTGGTAAAATCAATTTTTATTTAGAATTTTTAAAAAGCCTTTACAAAAAAAATAATAATTATAGCAAAGTTAAAATTAATATTAATTTTGTCTGAATAATTTTAACATTTTTCCTCCATAAATATGTATTTAATTTTTTTTTTGTTAACATATTTTTTCTGAATGCTAGAGCAAATAGAATTTATAATTAATTTCTTATTCAATTATTAGGGTTTAATATTTATTATAACTTGTATATGTCTGTTTATCGATTGATTTTTATTTCACCAATATT
Organism: Epiperipatus broadwayi; assembly: GCA_028023455.1. Taxonomy (NCBI): domain Eukaryota; kingdom Metazoa; phylum Onychophora; class Udeonychophora; order Euonychophora; family Peripatidae; genus Epiperipatus; species Epiperipatus broadwayi. The sequence continues at coordinate 344,326 of JAQFVV010006711.1, forward strand.
TATTTATATTATTAAAGTTGAATAATATTAATTATATATTGGATATAAGTATATTAGAGCTTATAAGTTGAATTCAGTCTAATTAAATGAATTTTCTCTGATATGAATACATACATTGCCTAAATACATATATAAATATTTTTTCTTTATGCATTAGTTTCATTCTTAAGTATTGTATAAGGACCGTAACCACTGTAAATGTGTAAATATTTTTTTATTATTATATTCATATTATTTTAAGTCTAGTTATTCATTTCTCTCTCTCTTATTCCAAACATAGTTAAACACTGCTGTGTTGAATTGTCATGTTTTCTTTTTCTGAACTGGAATAGATAAATGGATAGATTAATATCTTAGAAATCTAGGCAAGGATTTCAATCCAACCTATAGATGTTTCTCATTTTAGAGATGACGCCCTAACCTGAAGTATGACAAATCTATAATGTCAAAGGATAGATTGACATGTTTGATGGGAATGATGGTCAGGAAATATGGCTGGATAGTTAGTATATTCAGTCTAAAGATAGTCAATGTAGTTATTCCTAACACTCATTAACCCCAAGGGTTAAGTTCTCATACATTCTAATATAGAATTATATAAATTTAAAAAAAATGGGGAATAAAAACTTAGGCCCATTTCATTTGTTACTCTTAAACATGAAACTTCAATAAATTTGCCTCAATTAAAGTTTGAGGGCTATGATAAATGTTTCAATAGTAAAACAAGAACTGTTCTTTATTCTAATACCATCTATAATAAGCTTGAATAGTAATTTATTAGTCATGCATTTAAATACTCAGACTGTTTTCAGCATTTTTTTTTATCAACAAGAAATTGGTATTTAAAACAGGAAGTAATGCAGTTATGCATCCAGCAAATATCTTTAACTCCATTTTATTAATAAAGAATTGCTCTTGCTTATTAATTATTATTTGAGTTAAAGAATCAAGGGATTTATAATTATTAACATTTCTGGCCAAGGAAAAGAGATTGTTGCAGATAGAACAAAATTACTAAAATACATAATTACTGTTCCCATATTAATGTCAGCATAAATGTTCAAGCAAGTTGTTTTGGATTCAAAATTTCGTGATGTTTTTAATTTTAAACTCATGGCATGGATAATAAAATGGGTTAAAAGTGATTACTAGGATGAATAACTTCATTATTTCCAGTTTTGAAAACCAAATTGTTATTTATTGAAAAGATAAAAATCAGAAACTAGATTGGGAATGGAACTTAATTATACTAGCATCTCTTAATAACTGATTACTCAAACTTATAATAATCACCACTTGAGTAAAGAGCTGTTCTTGCTTTATTATATGTTTTATAAGCTAAAGAATTAAAAGACTTGTCAAGCGTTGTTAGCCGAGAGGTCATCGCACCCGCCTTGCAAGCAAGTAGTTGGTTGCAGATGGGTGTGAGTTCGCGTCCTGGCCGATGCTATGACATATGAAGAAAAAAAAAGAATTAAAAGACTTGAAGAATGGGAACTTAATCACACTATCATCTCTTAATAACTGGTTTTATCATATCCTGTGTAAGCTAATCAATTAAATAATTTGTTAATTATGTGTATACAAAACAATATAATTGTTTTATTAAGATCTCAATTTATATTTTACATCAATTCAATTAAAAATAAAATAATTATAAATATTTGTGTGAATCATATATATTGTAACCTTTGGCTTTGCCAATAAAGCTGATATTTTATTTATTTAGGATATTTAATAATAATATAATTAATAATAATAATACATTTATGAGGAAATTTTCTTTAAGTTAAACTATCTTTGCAAATCATATTTATTAAGATTAAATATGAATATGCAAATCTAAATAGTAAATTATTTAAAGTACTTCTGTCATAAATAAATATTATTGTATTTTATTTTATTGTTTTGTCCAAATATTTTAAACTTATGATTAAAATAGATTTTAATAATTCAAATCCAAAAGTTAAGCTAATATGAGCTTTTTAATATTAGAGAAGTTTAGATTATTTTAATATAATTTAATGTTAGAAGTTTATGTGTGATTGTCATAAGTATTTTATTTAAACTACTTCTTAACAATAATCAATCCATTTATTAAATTAGTATTATTAAAATTGAGTTTAGAGATTAAACTGAATTAGTTGATTTGAAAAATAGATAATTAGTTTGGTGTTATTTGAAAGAAAGAGTTAAATTAGTTAGTTTAAAAGATATGGGATAATTTCTAAATGAGTGTGCATACATTAGTAATTTTAATTTTTATCTATTAATAGAATATTTCTTTATTTTACAATATTTAATATTACTCTAGAATGTTCTTATTTAGTTAAAAAATGAAATGTAATATTGGTGAACCTCTAAATTTGTTCATTAATATAATTTAAAAGAATTTAAAGAAGTTAATAAAATAATTATTATGTAATATTTATTTTATTTTTTTATTCTATTTTAACAATATAATTTCTTAATTAGTTTGTATCTTCAGTAATTATTAACATTCCTAGACTATCACACATTTGACAGATTATCTAGTAAATATTTAAATTATTACTATTTTAGATTCAGACCATAGATACTAATTAACTGTTAATTTGAAGGTTAAAAAATTAAGAGGAAAGGATGTTGCCTGTCAACCAAAATGATTGATACTAGCAAGCTATAAAAGGTTCACATGTGTTAATGATTTTTTTTTGTCTATCATCTTGGTAAGAACTACCAGAAGAAGTTTAAAACTTTAATAAGAAAGTAAAAGTATAATTTTTTTTTTAAAAAAAAGTTTAATTTCATTTTTACATCCTACTTTATATCATACTTTTATCACAAATCATTTCAATTTCTTATTTTAGAGTAAATTTACTGGAAGTTTATCATAATATTAACTATAACAGATTAAGTATTCTTTTATAACTCGTTAAGATAATAATAATTGTCAGAAACTTTCAAAATGTTTTGCTATTTATTTAAATGGTTCATCTTGGATAAATTTACTTAAAGAAATTACATCTTGGATAAATTTACTTAAAGGAATGTATGATTTAGGAAAAAGAAAACCATTTGTTTTAGAGACTAATGACATTTATTATCATTACTAACTAATTGCCATTTATTGTCTTGATTAAAAAAACACTTGATAAATCAATTTATGCTCTTAAGAAGTTAGTTCAAATGAAAGTATTTAACCTTTTTGCCTTATGAAATTCTATGTTTAGAATATTAGCAAGTTACATGTACATACTAAATGCTATTAATTTTGACAGAAATTAGAATTATAGAATTTTTCTTTGGAAACTGCTATATTTAAATATTTCTTTAAATCTGCTTTAATTTGGAGAAAAAAGTTATGACCAAACCACTATATTGAATATCTTGCTTGGAAAACTTGCTGAAATTGGAAAGGAAAAATGTGTGATTAATTGTTATATTTATATAATTACCTACCAGAGAAATGCTGTGAGAAGTGTTGAAAACTGTTCTGACAATTATATGTTGATGATTCATGAAATAATTGCTGTTCATTTATTAACATTTTTTGTGTGTGTACATTTATGAAATCTTTATAAAAAAAATATTTAAAAAAATGTTAATGCATATGCACCTTTTCAAATTATGTTGACTGCGTTTGGAGAAACATACTTGTTAAATTTATTTGCTATCAAACCAGAAGCTTTTCAAGACTAAGAACTTTAATATTTTATATTTTTATAACAAAAAAAAAAAAGGTTTTGATAAAATTTTATGCTTTAGGCTTAAGTAATACATTTATAACTTATTATTATTAAATACTATTTTAAAATATTAATTTTTTTAATATTTTACATGTTATGGTCTATAGCTGACAGAGATTTACTTATTATTATTCATGATACTATATATTATATAATGATTTGGTATTAAGTTATTTTAAAGAGTATTGCTTTGTCCTTTATTATGAGAAGTATATTTTATAATGAATGCTTATATGTTTATGAAAGATAATGTATATTTCTTGTCCTTTTAATTGCTTAAGGCTACATTTATTCAGTCATATTTGACAACTATATTATTACTTTATCCGTTTATGCATCAATTTGATATTAGATTTATTGAAAGTTTAGAATTAATTCCTCTCTTGTATATTTGATATCTGTTATCTGACCATTGTACATTTCCAATGTTTGTAAATTTATTTCCACCTTGATGATTTGGAAATAGAGCTTGGCTCTCTCATTGCTGCTATTGGAATATTTTAGATATAAGGAGATAGAGAATTACTCTCTTCAGTATTATTGATATTTTTCTCATGTTTTATGATTGTAAAACACTTTAGTAATGGCAGTATTTTTTTTAGTGTTCCTAGTATTTGTGGGGTTTACCCCCATTTTATTCTATATGTTTAGAGACAAGAATCCTAACATATTTTTTTGCCTTCAAAAAGTAGGCATGTATTTGGGTTCATGCCATCACTAGGTTCATTGCTTTATTTAACTTTTCCTTTTGGAAGTATCTTCTTTATATTGTATTTACCACCATGTATGGTATAGTGTATATTTTTAGCATATTGGCAATTGATAGGTTTGTTATTTTGAAGTGTATCATCCTTTCTTCAGGAGCATTTTTAATTCCCTAAGTGTAGATTGAGAGTTTTTGATGAATAAATCTTTTTTGCTGTGTTTTTCCAGCACTACATGAGGTAAAACCAATAATGATTTATTCAAAATTATAAATTTATATTCTTTAACCTAGATAAGCAATATGCATCATCATCATCATCCAGAAGCAAGTCATCACTGGATTGGTAAGATCTAAATATTCAGGTTTACTCATTGTTGGAACAATAGCATAGAGTGTATAAGTGTATATGTGTAAGCTCGAAGAATAATTTGAAGATTTAATACAACTTCAGCAATTAAAAGGCCATGGAATTGATAAGTAATACATAAATAAGGGAAAGCTGTAGTTTATAAAATTGTAGAATTGTTTTAGGACATATATTTTATGCAAGAAGATATTAAGCTTGTGCCGTAAATTTGTTTATAATTTAATAAAATTCTATCACTTTAATGACACAAAATATTTTAGTGGTAATAGTGATAATAACTATTTAACGTCAAGGATGAAAATTTCTTGTAATAATCTCTTATTTATAAAATGTACTTGTCCATCTAAAACCATCATAGGTCATGGGTATTTAATTTAGCTATTTAATTTATTAATTTTTCCATTTAATTTATTAATTTTAAATAAATTAAATTGTAAAAGTAATCTCTTAAAAGCAACTTTATTAGACTATTGTAACGGTGTTTTGAAAATTTTGTAACAGACCTCCCATGGTATTCATGTTTAAAAATTTGTTTATTATAAAATAAGTGTTACTTTTGTTGTTAAGTCTTGTGTCGTATATCTAATGATGTCTTGGTATTCGCCAATCAATATCTAAACATTGTGTAATTTATAATGCAAATATTTTCATGCTATTTATTCAAACTATAGTCATATAAGTGGAAATATTAAACTATTTAATGATGACGATTTTACAGATATGAAGAATGCATTTGAAATAAAATATTCTTAATTTTATTCTATTTGATCACTGTAATTTAAACTGCAATTTATTTAAATAAGACTGCTTTTATAGTCAATCATGGTCTCTTTTCATTTAATGAAATTCATTATGTTGTTGATGAATATTTTGGGTGGTCATAAAATCCTTTTCCATTCTTGGTATTCAAATGCTATCCTAGAAGATGATTATATTATTCCACATTTAGAGTTTTATGCATTTTTGCTTTAATTAAAATTTTTTATTATTGTTATTGTTATATAGTAGATATACATTAACTTGTAGATTAAGTGTATATCTTCTCATGTTTATCATTGGGATATCTTTCATTTTATTAACAATATATCCATAAAGCAAAATATTGAGAAACCTTAGAATTAAAATATAATACAATAAACCCTGAGACCATAATATCATTGTTCTATAAAATGAGAACTTATATTTATTGCTAAAGAAAAATTAAAGTGGCATAAACAAATCAATGATGTTTTATTAAAATATGGATCTGATCATGACAATAAAATGATAAGTAGGGAGTTGGAGGTGTAAGATTATATTGGAGAGAGATAATGAAAGAAATTTTATTATATGTAATGAAATTATTGTACCCTTGTTACTTTGTGATGTGTGCTATAAATATTATGAGCTTTCAAAGTTTTTCAAGAGTCAGTTGATATTTCTTCTCCTCTTAAAATTTTATTCATTTATACTTTATAATGTTTAATTATTATTATTGTCATTATTATTATTGTAGCTATCTTTATTGTTAGCATAAATTGTAGTAACAAAGAACCTTGAGCTTCGCCTGATTTTTTATTCACCACAATTCATAATTTACACTTTGATCCCTACTTATGTCCAGTTTTCCCCAGTACAATATATAGTTTTAAAATTTGTGTGAGCTTATAATAAAGATATGTAAGAGTTTATTATATATGGGTTTGTTAATATTTTTCAGTCTAGATAAATGAACGTTTTTAAATTTAAATGATTGTATTACAATTATATATACATATAAAAAGTTATACACATGTTATTTCTAGAAGTAATATAGAATTGATTGTAATAATAATAATTATACAAGTATATCATTTAACTTAATACATATGTTGATTGCTGAAACATTTTGTTTGATAGTGCATTTTATTAATTAAGACGGAATAATTTTACTAGGTGTAGTCATTATTTCCTTAAAATAGAAAATTTTTATTTGTTAATATTTTATATATATTGTGCCCTTTTGTATGGGTCACCATGAATTGTTATATCAATTTATTAAAAATTTTAAATTTAAGGTATATTTAGCTATATGATGTTGATTTTATTTATGATAATCTTTCAAAAGTTTAATTAAAGTAATCTATGAATATTTGATATGTGAAATTGTGCTAATGTTTGAGAGAGACGTTTCAATAAAAGATGATAATATTATATGGTTGGGAAAACTGGCCATGATCAATACTGCATTAATAAGTTTTATAAATAAATGTTTAAAGCTAAAAGTTAAAAAGATAAGTTAAAATTAAATGCATATATTTATTGTTGATAAAGATTAATATTTAATAAGTGAATATAAATATTTTAATTATTAATAGTATATAATAGAAGATTAATATTTGATTTTAATAATATCGAATTATTATTTTAAAGTTGTTATAATATATTATTTATTTTAAAAATATTTATTTTTAAAATTAAATTGTTAGTTTATTTTTAGATAATTACAAGCGTTTGTATCTGTGTTGTAAAACAGATGATAGATAGACATATGTACACACATGCTTGTAAGTTTTATAGTAAAGTTGCAAAACTGTTCTAAAATTCTATTATAAAATTTATAAATATTATATTGGCTATCACGAGATAAAAATAAAGATAATTAATGTGAAATATTAAATCTGATTTTTAAAATACTGTTTAAAAAAACGTAACGTATAAAAATAGACTTAGTTTGTTTAAAAAATAGTCTTATAAAAGTTAAAAGTGAAATAAAGTAAAAAATATATTTTAAAAAAATGTTTAATGGATTTAAATAAATGATAAAGATCCATTTAAGAATTTAATAATGTAATAAATAATAAATATTAAATAAGTCATTATTTATTTTTAATTCTGTATTGTTGGTAAAATATGTAAATAGGCTAGCAAGGTGATTGTTTAATTTACCAATCAAGTGGGGAATGTATTCCAGTATAAAACCAAGGTTCAATTGTTCAGGGGGGATTATGATTATGATTTCTTTTAAGTGAAGTGTGCTATTAGATATAGCTAAGTAAAATTATAGACGCTCTCGTAATCATTTTAAAATTATAAGAGAGTAGTTTTAAATAATTTATAAAAAGTTTTACCGTTAAATATGCAGTGCTAATTTATTTATAATTCCCTATTGATCGTCTCTATCGAAGCTCAATTTACTATCAAATAATCAGGAAAGCATCGTATAAGGATAAAATGTATTGGAGACTTTATACTAAAAAATATAACAAACGCTGGATTAACTAGGAGAATTACTAGTTGGATAAAAGTAATATATTGGACATTATATGAATTTAAAAGTTGATTATAATTAATTTTTATAAAAAAATATTTAAAGAAAGATAAATACTTCTTTATGAAGAAAGTATTTTTAAATTACAAATTTAAGTATATATCTTGGTAAAGATATGGTAATTAATAGTAATTGTAGAATTACTTGCCTTGTTAAGTCTTTGTGGTTTAAAAGACTAGATTTCGATAGTTTTAAAAGGCAAATAAATCGGAAGTTTAATTGGCAAAGAAATACCTGTAAATAAAATATTATATAGTAAAGTCTGGACGCTGGTCGTACAGAAGAATTTAGAAATTAATCTTACCTAAATATTTGTTAAAGAATGCGCAAATAAGTATACGTGGATATCCAAGTCAATTTATAATAATTAAATAAGAACATTATAAACTATTGACTAATCCTAGAAATAATAACTTTTAAATAATTTTTCTTTAAAGAAATGAATCCGGATCCTATAAACTATTTTAATTATTATTTTGTTTCTTATGGTGGAACTTATTCTATTTTATTTAAAAAAAAAAAAAAAACGTTTTCATTTATTTCATAAAAACTGTTTAAACACGTGATGTACCGGAAAAGGAAGTAATGTTGGTAAAAGTTTGTGCCTAGGAAAAAAAGAACAATTATAGGTGGAAAGAAGACACCGTTGGATTTTATGTAACATCTTTTGTTTTTCTTAACTAACATAGATATTTAATTATTTATTGATCTATTAAAGATAAGAGAGGTACATTTTTTTAAAAAGTAACTAAATATTAATATAAAACTTAATTTCATAAAGTTTATTTTTATATAATTATACAACACGTAATATTTTAAAGAATAATTGTTGAGTATAAATGAAATTATTTTGTAAAACTGTAATCCTGGAGGACATCGTGTGGTGGATTATAAATTGGAGTATCATTTATGGTAAAAAATTATATAATAGTAATAATTTGATGTATTTTGCTTTGTTTTCTTTAGATCAACCAAATATAATTTGATTGTTGAATGAATGTATAAATATTTAAAGAATATACACACATAATATTAGTAATAACAGTTTTATTTTAATATGCATACTTTAAATTTATGATATAAATTTATTACAACGTAATAAGAGAAATCCAGAAATAATTATATGATTCTTTCGTGAATAAGTTTTAATATTTCTGTTACAATATTAGGAATTTGATTTATTATATTAGTATGAGTTATTTATATTTATTTTCAAGTTAGTAAGAGGTTAAAATATTTATATTTTATTTTTATTAGATAAGTTAAATTAATTTTATATAGAAATTTATATTTTGATTGAAGGGTTTATCGTATATAGATGATGAGGTATAAGAGAGTTTGGATAGTCGTATATTTTTTTAAAAAATTGGTAAGCTATTACTGAAGTTAAATAAAGTTAAAATGATATTTGTAGATAGAATTTTATTAGGAAGGAATAGGAATAACAAGTAGAGAAGAGTAGTAGTTTAAATAGAAAAGAATCATATAATTTTATTTAATATAATACTTTATAAAATTTGAAATTGTTGAATAATTTTAAATATTATTTTAAGAAAAGAACATATATGTATTGCATATTTTGGTAAGACATACATTATGAAATTACATCAGAATGAAGTAAATAATTATATAATCAATAAATGTTGTTATATTATAAAGTTATATCAGTCTATACATTAGTTGATATGTGATTAATGCTAATAGTAAATGTAATATATACTAGTACATTATAATAGAAATAGCAATAATACTTAAGTGAAGTAGCATTTTAATTGTTAAAGTTTGTTTATTTTACATATGCTACATAAGTGATATTTTACATAAATGTCTTCTTTTGTACTAACTAATGGCAAATGAGATCCGATGTGATTTAAGTTCAGAAACTTAATTAAATGTTACTGATAAAACATTTAAGAAATGTATAGATTATCTATTTTGGATATGGAAATAGTAACAGTGTAAAATCTTGTATTATTATTATTTTCTTATTTTTTTTATTTTCTTTGGTTTCCACTTGTAATGTACATAATGTATATAAGTTGTTTATTAAAGTTGATGTAAATAAATTTGTTTAAGTTGTTTTAAAAGTGTGTCGAATTCATTATTTTACACCACAGCATTTGACAACAGATAATTTGAATAAACATAATATTTGCACAATATGAATTTATTAATATAATTTAATATAATTTCTTAATATAATTTATAGAAATTGATTGATATTAACATATAATATTATAATGGTCACAAAGTACTTATAATGCACAATATAAGAGTATAGTATTATTTATTGCCACTGGTTATTAAATTATAAGATTTTAGTATATTTTAAAATTAAGATACTATATGAAAATGAAAGACATGTAGATGATTTACTTGTGTTCTTAATGATTAGTAGTATATTAAAATAGATAAGATTAATTTATACACTAGAGATTATTATTGTTAGTTATTATTATTATTATAAGTTAGGTGTAGTTAGGTTTGATATTAAATCCCTTATCATGCCTATCTGCAAGAAATATTATTACTTTAAGATAATTAAAAGAACCTGAGATTATTTAATTACATTTCCTTAATAAAAGATTGAGATTTATTTATTATTATTGAAGTTAGTTAATTTTTATAAAAGACATAAGAGTGCTGTAAATGTAGTAATGAGATAATAAAGAGGTAATAGTATTCTTATGCCATTGAGACAATGTCTTGGGAAGACATTGGCTCAATGTAAATTCAATTACCAGTTGTAACTTCACTTCATAGTCTCATGATTTTAATAAATACTTATTTAATTAGTACATGATATTGAACTATATTAATTTTGGTAAGTTATAATGAATCTGATAAGATATAGTATTATAAAAATATATTAATGATAGTTATACATATTTTAGCCGAGCATAACGATTTAATTGAGCTAGTCATATTTTAAGTTATATTATATATCGGGAAGTGAGGGTACAATATATATATATATATATATTATGTAATAAAGTATTTTTCTCCATTTCTATAAGGTAAAGGAGTACTAACAAACTTGATATGTGATTAATGTTGATATATTATAAATTATATACATATGTTGTGAAAGATCTATCTGTAGTATGTGTGAAAAATGTTAATATTATTTAACAATGTATTGCTCTCACAAAATATTGTCTTGCATTAAATGATAGTATGGGTAAATAAAAGACGTTTATCTATATTTGACTATACATATTTAATATTATAATTCTTGAATTATATAATTTATTATATCACTCTAAATATTGTAATTATTGCATTATAGTTTTGATTTTAATTAATAAATCTGATTATAAATTTATTAATTTATTTTATGGTCCATAAAAAAATAAATTTATGAAAAGGGATCAATGTACATATAATGTTTATGTTTCCTGTTTCTCATTGGATTAGTCATGAGTTTTTTAACAGTAAATTAGGTTTTACATATCTATATAGATTTATAGTTATTTATTAAGTGCAAAGCCTGGAGCATAGCTAACCTAAGTATATTAACTATACATATATTCACAAATATTTTTCAAAATTTATTTATATAAATGATAATTCATAAATATTTCATTTTTATAATAATTATCTGACTATAAAACTTGATTAAATTTAAAATTTATATTTGAGGTTAAGTGAAATATATTTATTTCTAAAAAAAAAAAAAAAGATTAATGACTATTTATGCATGTATTAAAAGTTGATTTTTATTAAAGTGTGGATGCTAAAAAATAAGCATTGTAAATTTATGTAAAATATATATAAAATAAATTTTTTAATAATATATACATAAAAGCAAATTATATATATATGTTTATATTTAACTTATAAATCAATATCTGTATTCCAATTATAATGAAAATATATATATAATTCCACTAAACAATACAATAATTAATACAGTAAACAAAATTTTTTTAAAAAATATCAACTATAATTTAAATAGAAGTACTTTCAACAATCTAAGTTGTCATTATCAACTATATTCAAATTCTATTACAAAAATAGTTATAAATGCATACAAAAACAATTACGTCATAAATCAATTTTCCCACAATTCATTAATTTTTATATTAGCAGCTTGTCTATTTATTAAATGCTGCTTTACATATTTTATTAACATAACTTCCCTAATTTTATTATTATTTCTTTCAATACATATAATCTTAACTTTATTAAAATCAAAACCATAATTATTATGTAACATTATGATCAAAAAATACTGAAATAAATAATTCAAAAAATAGGTGTAGTATTTTAAATCAAAGTTGTGTGATATATAAATTGATTTGTTTGTGGAAAAGCATAGAATCTCGGTGTACATTGGAGAAGAGATCAAAGGAGCATTAATTGTTGTATAAACAAATACAAAATCAAGACAAGTGAGTTTTAAAAATGATGATGTATCACCTTCAGTATTTTTTGATTATAATGTTACATGTAATTATGGTTTTGATTTTGATTTTAATAAAGTTAAGATTATAGTATTGAAAGAAATAATAATAAACATAAAATTAGGAAAGCTATGTTAATAAAATATGTAAAGCAGCATTTAATAAATAGACAAGCTGCTAATATAAAAATTAATGAATTGTGGAAAATTGATTTATGACGTAATTGTTTTTGTATACATTTATAACAATTTTTGTTATAGAATTTGAATATAGTTGATAACGACAATTTAGATTGTTGAAAGTACTTCTATTTAAATTATAGTTGATATTTTTTTTAAAAAAATTGTTTACTGTATTAATTATTGTATTGTTTTGTGGAATTATATATTTATAGATAGTATATTTGTATTTTCTAAAGAATCTCTTTGCAGTGAATATTGTAATCAAGCTATAAAATGCTTGTCTGTTGTCTGTTTTTTTTTTTATTTGTTTTTGTTTGATTGCTTTCCATTTAATCTTTAAAAAAAAAAAAAATCTAATTAGTTGTAATGTTGATAAAATTTATTTTAAAACAATGATTGTTATAAGATGTGATGTACACACATATAATTCATGTATAACTTTTTTTTATTTCAGTTGATTACATCTTTAGGACTTGCTGTCTTCAATGCATTAGATTATGGCTTTACACAAGAAGAAGAGAGGAATTTGAGTCAACCATTAGAAGAATTAATTGATAAAATGACATCAGCCGATGAAGAAAATAGTTCTTTATATAAAGATGAGGGAATTGAAGATATCCCTGATGAGTGTCAGTGTAGTAGTTTTCTTTTGGAGCATATTAGCCAGGTAGGTATATACATCTTCAATTTTTTTTTTTTTTGAAGTTTAAACTGTAGAAACGTTTTTTAATATATTATCACATCTAAATATATAAAAATAAAATTTTTTAAAAGTATTTAAAAATATCTAAAAATACTTTTTCATATATAAAATTTTAATACTGTAATACAAATTGAAATTGACTTGATTGTAGAAATATTAGTGTACAATGTGGTAAGTTAAAAAAATCATCTAATGATATATATTAGTCATCCCAAAATGTATATGGAAGTTTAAATAATTTGTTATAGTCTTTATAACTAATTAATTAATTTCACCCTTGTTTAATCTAAAAGGCTTAAACTTTATGATGTACTTGTAAATATTAATCATTAGAAACCAGTTACCACCTAAACATACCAATATAGATAGTAATCAATATTTCTCACTGTTGTCAAGGCAATATCTCTCCTTTTAATAATAAGAGTGGAAATCCACTCTTACTAATCAATATTTCAATCTCTGTGATCAAATTGCAATCTTTAAGTGTCCATATATATTCATTGGACCATTAGTAATAGTGGATTTCCACTCTTATTATTAAAAAGAGAGAGGCTGCCTTGACAGCAATGAGAAATATTGATTACTATCTATATTGGTATGTTTAGGTGGTGACTGGTTTCTAATGGTTACATATTATCCCATTTAGCTTTAAGCATTATTTCACTTACTATTTAAATAATACCTGAGCAATTTAAAAGTATTGCAGTTTGTAATGTTATAATTGACTATTTATTAGTCTTCTTTACATGGACATGTTTATTCCATGTTTAAAGAGGTTTATTTAAACTTCATTGTATCAATATTTCAATCTTTGTGGTCAGGTTACAATCTTTAAGTGTCCATATATATTCATTGGACCATTAGTAAGAGTGGATTTTCATTATTATTAAAAGGAGAGGTTGCCTTGACAACAGTGAGAAACATTAGTAAGAGTGGATTTTCATTATTATTAAAAGGAGAGGTTGCCTTGACAACAGTGAGAAACATTGATTACTATCTATATTGGTATGTTTAGATGGTGACTGGTTTCTAATGGTTACATATTATTTCATTTAGCTTTAAGCATTATTTCACTTATTTTTATAAATATTAAGATGATAAGGAAATAGCTAGCAATGTTAATTAAACTATTACTAGCACAAATTTAGTGTTAAAGCCATATTGTATCATTCTCTCAACTTATATTTGCATAATATATTCAACATGCCATACATACATATTATATAACAAAATATATAAGGTATATGAGCACAGACTTTCACACAACTCACGACCCTCCACACTATCTCATAACACTGATACACTTGAACACTTATATATTGAAAAGATAAATAATCACCAATATACGTATTTCATGCTAAACCAGCAATCATCAGTTGGTCCAGCTTACAATCTCTATACATATATGCTATAAGTGCTCAGATATATATTAAGATAGCTAATGGACAGGCTTCAATCTACTCCACACTCCAACTCTTCAACCGTCCATCCAATTGAGAATCTGATGATGGAATGCTCAAAGGCCATCCTGAGGCCAAGATTCTTATCACACCCATGTTGACCTAAGGTCAATCTGACCCCTCATGTACAGGACATAATCCATTTAATACATATACAAGGGATGGGCAGACATCTCTACTATGTAATAACTGAAACACACAGGTTTGTTATATACCTGTGTCTATATGTGTAAGGTATATGAGCACAGACTTTCACACAACCTACCACTCTCCACACTATCTCATAACACTGATATACTTGAAAAGATAAATAATCACCAATATACGTATTTCATGCTAAACCAGCAATCATCAGTTGGTCCAGATTACCATCTCTACACATATATGCTATAAGTGCTCAGATATATATTAAGATACCCAATGCACATACTTTAATGGACAGGGAGAATGTTGGGTTGTGTGAAAGTATGTGCTCATATACTCTATATATTACATATATAGACACAGGAATATAACAAGCCTGTGTGTTTCAGTTATTACACAGTAGAGATGTCTGCCCATCCCTTGTATATGCATTAAATGGATTATGTCCTGTACATGAGGGGTCAGATTGACCTTAGGTCAACATGGGTGTGACAAGAATCTTGGTGTCAGGGTGGCCTTTGAGCATTCCATCATCAGATTTTCAATTGGATGGACGGTTGAAGAGTTGGAGTGTGGAGTAGATTTAAGCCTGTCCATTAAAGTATTATGTGCATTGGCTATTTTAATATATATATATATATGAGCACTTATAGCATATATGTGTAGAGACGGTAATCTGGACCAACTGATGGTTGCTGGTTTAAAATGAAATATGTATATTGGTGATTATTTATCTTTTCAACATATATGTGTTCATGTGTATCAGTGTTATGAGATAGTGTGGAAAGTGGTGGGTTGTGTGAAAGTCTGTGCTCATATACCCTATATATTATATATATAGACACAGGTATATAACAAGCCTTGTGTGTTTCAGTTATAACAAAATATAGTATTTTTAACTTATGTTTTATATGCTTGTGTTGATTTTTTCTTTTTTTATATAGTAAATTCTTTTGTATTCATAGGAATATAAAGATTTTTTAATAATAATTTAATTTTTAATACCTTTGGATTTTATTTTTATTTTTCACACCCTTAATTTATTATAGTATGATTAAAGAAATATTAAGTGCTTTTGAAGTAATAAATTTGTTTAATTTCTGCTTTGCTTTTTAGTTATAAGAAACCAAAACTCTTGGACTTAATATAATAATTTTAAATTAGTTTTGACCAAATATTGATACAAGCATATATATATGTGTGCACAAAGTTAGTAGTTAGTATTTGATATCTTCATATGCCAGTGTCAAATACCTGATTAAAACTTAGAAAAAATTTAATGAATTTTTTAAAATTTATTTAAATTTTTAACACTTATTAATAAAATTATTCATTTAAAATGGAGTGAAAAAAATTATCATCACAGTATTACATTATTATTATTTATAATAAGATAGAAAAAAAGTAACCACAACTATTTTTTTTTCTTGTAATGGAAAATGTGTAGTTTTTTTTATTTTTATTTAAACACTTTTATTTACATATTTTAAGTTTTAGACATCATTGATATAAAGTGAAAAGACAGCAATCTCAAAGATTTACATTAAGATTATTTTGTGTATTTGTAGAATATTTTATTTTGTTAATGAGCTATACATTCATGCTAGTGATGCTGAATTGCTTTTACATACACATTTAGAAACGTTATAGAAGATTTGAAGTGCTAATCCAGAAGTAACAAGGCTTATTTTTTAATAACTTTCAGGAATTTATTATTTTTGCATTTCATATTGCTTCAAATTATTTGGCTTCATATAAAAATAGTGAATTATTTTAATACACTCCCACTAAATTTTGTCTATTGCAAATTTTTTGTTAAAGAAATATGGGTGCTTTT
The DNA here is from genome assembly GCA_028023455.1 of Epiperipatus broadwayi. Classification (NCBI taxonomy): domain Eukaryota; kingdom Metazoa; phylum Onychophora; class Udeonychophora; order Euonychophora; family Peripatidae; genus Epiperipatus; species Epiperipatus broadwayi. Next base: position 361,148 of record JAQFVV010006711.1, read on the forward strand.
ATGTAATTATCTACAACAGATTATCTATATAACTTATATATGATAATGTGAAAGTATAATTACTAGTGGTAAAAAATTTGAGACATTTAATGTGGAAACCAGTATTAAACAAAAATATGGGCTATATCTGACTTTGCTTTTTATTCTTATGTCTGGTTCTTGAAAAACAAGCATCAAAGTGTTATAGAGATATGATGGTGAAGTTTTAATTTGAATGAGTGAAAAGTAAAAACAAACAAACAAAGATATCACCATCTTGCTGATGATTGTGTTTTTCTTGGCCATTTCAAGGATAATAACTGAATGTTTTTAATATTTTAAATACAAAGTAAGAGGACTTTGATATAGCAATTAATATTTAAAAAAAAAACAAATAATTCATCTATAAGTAATAGAGGGAAATATTATTTAAATTAACTTTTTAATTGCTAATTATTTGAACTTTTTTTTTTACTCTAAACTTACTAATAAAGATAAAGCTAATACATGTAGCAAAAATTATCATTCCTTAACCACAGTATACATTCTTATATAGCTAAACATTTTTAAGCTCACAGAGAGATATCCTACAATAGAAAGAAAGTCTTCAGGTATTTTTATATACCAAAGGCCTTTGCGTTTTTTAGATTTCTTTTTATTGATATGAAAACAAATTAATTTTTATATATTAAACTTTTATATATCAATTATTTGAATGTCATTGATGAAATGCAATCAGGGGAATCATTTAAATATGTTTTATTGTACTATACAAAAGAATTTTTTGTGATAGTCTACAAATATAAGCTAAACCAAATTCCCAGTGACTGGCAGATCATTAAATGGAAAATATTAAAGATATTAGCTTTATCATTATCAGAAAAATAACTCATATACCAATATCAATAATAACAATCTTATGATAAGCTACTTGAGATCACATGACATAAGCATTCAAGTGGCATGTTTTTATTCATTTAATTAAGTCATTTTTAAAAAGAGAATTGATCCAGAAATTTTATGTTCTTGAGTCCACCACTTTGTCAATATGCACATTGCACAGAGCATACAACACTGACATTTTACCATATAAAGTACGTAGATGTGCTCAAAAGTTTCAGTTATACAACTGGTGTCAAAGAAATCTATTGTGAAAACTAATAATTTCACTTCAGAGCAAAAATTGGTTGTGAAAAATCATTGATAACTTACTCTACATCGTGCTATTTAATAGAGTCTTTATATTTTACAAATTAGGACAGGCATATCAGTTGCTTTATATGTTTGTAATCAGTCCATTTAGGGACACATTGTCTTGTCTTTTAATTGGTTTAATAGGTTTGATCATGTTTGCATCTGATTAAATAATTTCATGAGAGCAGCAATTGTGCTTCATAATAATAAAATAACTAGAAATGATTTTTCAAATGATTGCAGCATAAATGCTGGCTACAACAATTCATTTCATCTCAATAGTGAGATTGCTAATATAAATATAACTAACACTTTTTCCAAAAGAGAGTATTCAATTGATATGATAATTAGAGATCTAGAGAGAGGTAGTTTATAACATTAATTATGAAGTTAGCTTTTGCCTTTGAGAAACATTTTATTAATCAAATATACGACTTCATCTACTATATTAGATATGGATGATAGATTCAGTATTGTTTAGCATCATAAATGCATTACTTGAAACCCAGAGACAATGAAAAAAATAGAAGGAAGAAAAGTCCAATGACATTGGATAAGTCTTGTAAAAAAATATTTGTTATTAATCGTTTCAACCATAAGTATGAACAAAAATCTACAAATTGATACAATTTTGCCAAGACATATAAACTTGGTAATAAGAATAACAGTAAATAAATCTACCATCAAGAATAATCCAAGCATTATATGATAATTGGAAAGTCCTCCATCATTTTATTAATACATTCACAATAGATATTACAACAATCAATCTACGAGTAATATCTGCTCCAATAGTTGTACCTTTTTTTCAAAATGTTATACTTGCTTCCTATTCATTATATTGCATAAAACTATATACTAAAATGAAGATTTTCCTGAGTAAACATTGAGAACATATATTTTGGATTTGTGTGTCTATAAATTTACTTGTTAATATTAGCATTCTGCTAATGTTTTCACTGAATCTCACAAACCATCTTCCAGATTTATAGAAATCATTCAGGGATGTTGCAGAAATACAGAAAATTGTTTATTTTAATTTAAAGATATCTTAAACATATGATTTTAAATTTATTAGGCACATTGAAATATTTTATCCAATAATAGTCCAGAAACAAAGTGCTCATGTATGTGTGGTAGTAATTGATAGAAATAAACAGAAGCTAGATTTGAATCTAATAACTTTTTGATCAATATATTTTATGTAAATTATTTAAATAAAATATAATTTTTTTTAATCCAATAAAATCTTATAATTCTTCAGACATCAGGAGAGATAATGAAAAATAATGAACTAAAATTTGAAGTTAAAAAAAAAAATTAAAATTTTTGTATACATTATTGTGTTTATTAATGAAGTCTGGGTTTTTTTTCAAAATTTCAATGACCTCTCTAACTGTTCTTTGATTGTAAATGTCGCATTTAGACAGAATTTTGATATTGGTAAAATCTGTATTATAGCTAGTATTTAAAATATAGGAAAATGAGTTACTCAGGATGTTACATGTAGAAGATCATCTTTTCTTTCACTGATGTGTTAACTACTGATACCCATGTAAGAGGTCTTGAACCTCTTGGGTCTCGAGATGGATTGAATCTTTAAATTTAGTTAAAATACTGGCAATTTGTTGATCGGTAGCAAATATATTAATATTGTCACATCTTATTCTTTTTATAACTTTTTTTACAGGAGATACAAAAGTTTTCAAGGCACTAATTTTACCTCTGTCTTTTTTTGATATTGTTTTGAATCTGGGCACTGTTTTGTTTGTAAATGTAATATTGTATTCATTTATTAATAAAGTATTACAATTATAATTAATTTCTTTTTCTGGGAAAAGTTTATCAGAAAGAAAAAAATGCCTTTAAAGAAATATTTTATTACTGAGAAGATTTGTGCAGAATAATGAAATAAAGATGCTTTGAAATATTTATTGCTGAATGTAGCTTTTCTGTAAATAGAGAATATTAAAAAAGCTTTTCTGAAAATAGAGGACATCAAAAAATTAATCTATGTTTTGGAAATAGATAGATTATGTAATGCTCAATTCAGAGCTAAGATTTCTACTTTCTACTCTTTATCATTCTGTTTATGCCTATTTATTGTTCAAGAAATCAAAAAAATAAATGATAGATATAGGAAAACAATACAAACAAGAATGTTGTATTGTTTTCCTGGTTTCAGGACCAAAGAAATCAGATGATAGATGCAGAAAAGTTAAATATATTGGAACATTGAATAAGAAGTTTTACTATAATCTACTTTCATAAATGAATATCAATAATTAAATGTGTACTCTTTGATTTTTTTTTTTAAATATAAATAGATCTTTTATATTCAGTTGATAGTTTTACTAATTAATTTTCATTCCATCTCTCTTTTCTCATAATAAATATATATACAAATCACTTCCTTTTTACAAAAATTTTGGGGATAATATACAATATTTATAATTTGTTAAAAGAATCAAATAAGATAAAAAAGTAAATGAAATCTGAAAATATATTACCACTAATTACTAAGTACATTTAATGTTTTTTTTTCTTTCAATTTTATAAATATACATGAAGTTGGGAAAAAGCAATATTTACATAAAATATACTGCATACATTCTTAAATAGTAATTTAAATATACTTTTTTTTTAGATTTGTATAGATCACTTCTCTGTGCCATCTCAAGCAGATCTTCATTACAAAGCTGTTTGTAGGGCACTTGTCGCTGAAACGTTGGAATTATCAACTTTCTTGGAGAAAATTTCTAGTGGAACTCAGGTAAGTCCTGAACTGTAGAAAGTAATTTGTATTAAAGAAAAACAAAAATTATTCAATAATATTGTAATTATGTAATGTATTATATAAGATTTTTGTTTTTGTATATATTCTATAATATCTTTTGATGCACTTTATTTACTTCTGTTATTGAAATATATACATTGAAATTACTGTTGTTCTAGTTGTTATTTTTTTTCTCTGTGTATTTCAACCACTTTAAATATAGGTCATCTTCAGATTTTTTTTCTACATATATATATAAAATTATGTTGCCCAAGAGTATGTGGACAATTAATAATTACTATAGTTTTAATATTTACATTTGCTTGGACTGTTGACGTAACATGTCTTTATAGATATAAATGTTGAATGTGTAATAGAAATTTCTTTTATTAACTTAATTATAAATTTATTTAACGCATATATTGATTACGTAAGTAATATTTACTAAGGCAATAAACCTCTTTTCTTCCAAAGCGTAAGCTTGTGGTTAAGACCTATAGAGGTCCCTACTTTCATATTTTCAAGCACATATTCTTGAGGTTTATTACCTTAGTAAATATTATTTATTAAATAAATTTCTGCAGTTATATAATTAGGCAAATGATGATTAAACTGGCAATTACACACTGAAATCATATTATCAATTAATTATATTTTTTGTGTCAAACTTACCTTTAGACTAAGACTGCAGCTGCATTTAACTTAGTTCTGAAAATGGTTATAAGAATCAAAATCAGAGTTATAGTATTTTATGTGTTGGAATCTTAAAGATCACAACTTCTTAAATATTTTTAACAAGTAAAAAAAAATCTTCTATAAGGAGTTATATATATTAATTGTAAGTATAGGGAATTTGAACTCAGATTTTCAAGCGCCCTTCAACTATCCACACTATCTCATACAACTTGGGCTCCAGGTTTGTGAAGAGTGCCTGGTTTTCAAATATTTATATATTAATTGTAAAATTTTCACAGGTAAACAACCAATTAAAACTGGCAATTGCAAACTAAAATCCTGCTTATCTAGTAATAGTATTTTTGTTTAACTTAAGCTATAAAATCATTTATAAAATGGAATGACTTTTAGCTTAATCCTCTAGATATTATAAAAGTAAAAAATCAGACATATTCATTTTAAATATGAAAAACAGAACATGATTTTCTGAATATTTTTCTTGAGTAAATAAATCTCTCCCATAAAGATATACATATAATAAGATTTTCATGAACTTTATAGACATAAACATTAAAAGATAGAGCAGGAATTTTTTTGTATTGATGTAGATAAACTTCAACTATGATATATTTAATCAAACAATCAATTAATAATTACAAACTGAATTCAAATCTTCTAATAATTCTAAACAGACACTTGGTTGTTCTATTGATAAATAGGATTTTGTATATATATATTAATTTGTTTATGATTATCAGACTACTTTATTATTATTTAATTTCACTTGTTTAGCTTAAACAATTTATTATTTTTATGCTTAATATGCAATTCTGTTCAGTAAGTAAAGAGTGACAGATAAAATTTTCTGGATCTATGATCCTCAGAGAACTGTAATTTCTAAGAATCAAGTTCGGGACTAATGTATTAATATAAACTTTTAATATAGTATTATTCACAGTAAACATCCAAGAATTCCTAAATGAGCAACATTTTATTGCAAAATATATAGTTTAAATATCTGGCAATATGTATTTGATTGTCTAAGAGCTTTTTTCTCATGCCCAGTCATTCACTTTTGATGCCCCATCTAGCGTAAATAAAATTTTCAATTTTTTTTCTATTTAAGTGGCGAGTTATTATTATAGCATTGTCATTTCAGTTGGATCCTATCCACAATCATGTAGTTATGTAGACTACTCACTGAAAATTGATGTGGTGGAGCACAGCTAATAGAAGACAGATTTCTGATTTCCTGCCACATGATTTATTCGTTAATAGTTTCATCATATTCAAAATTAAGAAGAGACCAGGTTAGGAAAGAGTCATAGTAGTGATGGAGTAGGAATGAGAAAATTTTCACATTTGTTTATATGGATGGAAATTTTATTGTTTCTTCACAGTTATTAATGCTATCAGGGCTTTTTGGAATCTCAAAGCTTTTTTGATCATCTTTACGCTGTTGTGTGTCATATTCGAATGTGATTTCAGTTTTAATAAAATATATAAAATGGACAATATTCCTAATATGAAATAGAGTGCTGCTTATTATCGTTTTGCTGTAAACTGATTGCATTATTTAACATGATAAAATGGCACTTTTATCTATGTGAACAAACATAATAAAACATATTTATCAGAGACAAAATTCATCAAACCCCCCCCTCCCCTCATTTAATTTTATTCATTTTAAATATGTCTTTAATGATATTAATTATTATTAAGTTATCAGTATTTTATAGATAATGGCAATTCAAGTCTGGCCAAAATGTTAATGTTAAAATAATAACAAACAACTGACCTTATTTCTTGAGAGTTCATAATAAGTTTGAACGGAAGTGAACAAGTACCGGAATCAATCCGATGATCTTACAATCCACTCTAACACTAAACTAAAACATCCAGGAAAGTACTAAATAGGCAGAAAAACTTGAATATTTTATTCACATTTTCTTGCACATGAAAAGAAAGTTTTAAGAAGGATGAGCTGTTCTTATTTTATCTTATATTGTATAAGCTAAAACTAAAAATATATAAATGATTTGTTGTTATTATTATTAATTTAAGTATTCACCTCTTTAAATAAATTGTATTTTTAAATATATATACAAATGAACACACATCTAAGTTTAAATTGATATTTATATTATTTAATCTTTTTTTTTTTTCGTTCTTATTTTAATAAAATACAATAATGTAATTTTGTTACTATTTAAAGCAGCACTTTTGTAAATTGCATTGAAATATTATGAATTACTTAATTGGTTTAGTATAAGTTTTTAAAATTTGCAATAAATTATTTGCAGTTGTTAAAATTATTGGTAAGTCAATGTTACTTAAACTCAAATAAAAATTAATTGCTTGAAATCATTAAGTTAATTAGTTTAACGATATTTTTTCAGTTGTCAAGTTTATTAAATCAAACATTATTATTATTATTTTTTTTCAACAAAATTTTAAGTTCTTTTTTTTCTGAAAATTAATTATGTGTGTTTATATATTATTAAGAACTTTATAATATTAAGAACTTTGTAGTTTAATAGTACATGTTCACAATCTGGGATTTGAATCTGAGCCAGTAAGAGAAGACTTGAAAATTTTTTTAGTTTCCAAATAGGTTTGGCTTTTTTTTTTTTTTCTATTAATAAACTTATAGCCAAGTCAGTTACCTATCAAAATTGGTCAATAAATGAATATGTAATTATTTCTGACTAATAGGACTTTCACTACCTGGCATTTGACAACTCTAATGAGTAGTTTTTTTTTTTCTCTATTCTTTTTTTCAGTCTTGCCTTACAGTACACTATTTAAAGATTTATTTTTTAAAAATCAGATTAGATATTCTATTTTGTTGAATTATTTTATTGGATGAAAAGCAAAACATTGACTCCTTTTCCTTATCATGAAGAAAAAAAATGGAAAAAGGGAATCTGAAAAAACAGAGAGAATATGGAATGATTAGTTTTAACATTTGTACATATTTATTATATAGGTTTTCATACTGTATATGAAATGAAACTAAAAATTTAAAAATTTCCCAATTTGTAATCAAGTGGTTAAAAAAGTCCATGCTGTTGAAAGCTGAGAAAACTAAGAATGTTAGTATAGCATGTTTTTGTTGTGGTAAAAGAGGCCACATATCAAAAGAATGTCGGTGGCATAAAGTGTCATGTTTTAAATGCAGATAAAAGGAGCATTTAGCTCATATTTGCAAAAGTAAATTATATATGCAAGGAAATAGGGGAGGTTACCATATGATGAAAAACATGGGCACCCATGTCCTTAATTAGTTTATGATGAAGCTGTGACTTTGCGGCAAAGAACTATCTATGGAAATTGATAGTGGGTCACATATTTTGTTGCTATCACTCACTTTGCTGTCACTGTCATCGGCCAATGATTATGAAAGTAAAATAGAGAAAACAAATATTAGTGCATGTGATGTAAACGGAAATGTGCTTAAACTGTTAGGCCATGTGACATCGCCAATTAACCACTACAGTAAAAAAGTAAATCTACCCCTGTGCATTGTAAAAGGGAAGAATAATCCATCCTTGGGAGGGAATAGTTCCATGAACTAGGAATCCAAATTAAAAAAATCCCTTGTGATCAGTCATATTTCTTTAATAAAGAGTTGCGAGAAAATGCACAACTGTTCATTTATAAAACTAGTAAATTTCCTTTCATTCAAAAAACTGTAGAAATGACTAATAATGTCAACAAAAGGCATTGTAGTAAGCTACTTGCACCGACAACAAGAAGACAGCTGCAGAGAAGAATTAGAATTATTTTAATAAGAGATTACAGTTTTAAAAAAAGAACTAGAAACTTATAAACTGAGAGTAAAATACTTAGCTGGCCGAAAAAATGAAAAAATACAAACAACAGACTGGAAAAGAGACAATATATACATATTAGGAAATAGAGTTTGGGTTTGAGACATAATACAGAAGAAATGGGTTAAAAGAGAAATTGCGAAAATGTTATCAAAAACCAAAGCAATTATCCAAGTCCAGTAATGGAACATCATATAGAAAACATGTAAATAATGTTCGTTGGCAATTCGAAGAATATTGGTAAATTGCAGTGCCCATGCCAAAAGATGAAAATCAACAAATACAAAACACCGCAGAACCAACACTACATGGGATATGGATCGAGGATGAAGAGGAAAAACCAGAAAGCTCTGACATGAACGGAAGCCGACTATATTAGGACAACTAGATTACCCAGACCCAGACATCAGATATGAAAACCGGGCCAGATTCAACTACTATATGTAAGTCTAAACTATTTTCTGGAGTAAGGGGAAGAGTGCAAAATATTAAAGAATGTTTAAATAATAAAATCATTGAAAAGAAATGTTTCAATTAAACGTAGTTTAAATAAACATAGACGTAAGGAACTGAGCTTATAAATTACTTTATTTGGAAATGAATTCCTAAGACATTTAATAACCACATTCCAAAGAGAGTTTTAGTAGATAATAAGATCTGCTGAAGACTGCTAAGAACAGTTGAAACTGTAAAATTAATAAATATATTTTGCTTTAAAGTGTAAGAAGAGTGGAATGTTATTATATATTAAAAAAGCAAAAATAAAGAAGGAAAGAGGAAAAGAAACTATTGAAGATTATATTATAATTCCTAAGACACTAATTAATTGTATAGATCTAAAACCTTACAGATATGGAAATAAATTCTTAAGATTAATTAATATTATAGATCTAAAAAACATTATCATATACGGAAATAATTTTCTAAGAGATTAATTAATTGTATAATTAAAAAGCTAAGGAATTTCGTTATATGATATGATAAACTCTAAATAATACGAATTGATTAAAGTCAAGAGAAAAGATAAGAGAAACAAAAAAAGAGATGATGTAAAAAGCTAGAGAAAAAGAATTGCTTGCTTTTTCTGTGGTGCATCTGTGAGTTGAATAGCAGTAAAGATCATCATCAGATGACTTGATTCCCAGGATCTGGGCTCCTGTAGGTGACTAAGCTGACTAGTATTTTTAACAGATCGTCTCTGTCTTATTATTATTTTGAACACTTCAAGAGTTTTTCCTTAATTGTATAAACAGTATTAGCTATTCAGTAATTAACCAGTGAATTAAGCTCGCTCAAATGTAGACTTTATATTAGTCTTAAGATCAGTATAGTAATTATTTTTCCAAATTGTTAATAAATTACTATTGCTAAATATATGTGCTGTTATTCTGTCGAGTTTTATTGTATATTTGTTTGCTGGTCGCCCAATCACAATTGGGGACACAACAACTATTGCCTATATTTAGATTGCTTATTTTTTATTAGCATATTTCAAAAGATCATAAAGATAATTTATAATAAAAGATTAGAAACTGAAAAAATGAAATGATCTTAAATTGTTAACTTAATATTTTATCTTTTTTAAATTAACTACTGGAGTGTTTTTAGTATTAAAAGAATTTATTATATACATTGACTAACAATATGCTTATTAGAAATTCATCTTTATCATTTTTTGATGGAAATAACTTTTAATATGTGCATATATATTTTGCAATCAGACTATTAAAAATTATCAGATTGTCTTTTATTGATGTGTCTATATAAACGTATAAAAAAATGATCAAATTTTAAATTAAAACTTGTTCATAATGTTGTCATTCCAACTAATATATAAAAAACAATAATACAATAAAAAATTATTTAATCAGACTTTTATAATAATATTATATTTAAATTTCTCCAATCATGATTTCGCCTCAAATATTAGAGCCTTATGAAGATGCAAATACACTTAAAATTATGTTAAATTCTTTTCTTCTACAGCATCTCCATCTGCAATCTATAACTTACATTTCAACTTCAAACACAAAGCAAATATTCCTTTTATATTTCTTTACACATATAAAAACAATATTTAATATCAACATGTAAATCCTATCTAAATCATAATCATAGAATTATATTCTATAATCCTACGTTTATATTACAATATAAATGCAACCCAAATTTAAATTTTTCAGCTACCCAACAATATTCATTTTCCAGCCAATTTTACAGGACCTTTAACCATATTCATACACCTTTCAAAATTCATAACATATTCATTCATTATACTTCTTTACATAATTAATCACCTGAATGTTTTTCTCACAATTAATCCTATGCCCAATGTTCAAAAAATGTACATAAATCCTGATCTCATGTTCTTTTTTTTAATTGCCCTATCATGTTCCTCACTCTTTCCAACACAGTCTTCTCTGTCTGGCCAATGTATATCATACTACAAAACTCACAAATACAAATGCCCTGCCCTACCATTCTCATTATTGTCTTCCATATTACATATCCATTTTCCTATTTTTTTACTATTTTTCCATCCTATTTTTATATTACCAGGTAATTCTTCTTTCACCAACATTCTATATACTTTATCAAAATATGGAACTGAAATTCATTTATTATTTATATTTAATCCCTTGTTATTATAATACTTATTATGTTCATTTTTATTTTTAAAAAATTTACTTATATCTTTCCTATTATATCCCATACTAATATAATTGTTTTCAACTTCCAACTTTTGTATCAATGCTACATCCATGTTTAAAGTTAATCTGTCACCCCCCCCCCCCAATCCTTCTATTGCTGCTATTTTTTGAGACCATGATTGATATGAACTTGGATCTATTATACCCCTTTTTTCTTTTTCCTTAATATAATGCCTTATAATATCCAAACATCTTAACCCTTCCTCTCCATTTTCCATTGTAAATCTAATACCATATTTATTATTATTTATTTCATTAAATGCACCATTGATACTCCTCCTATTACCCATTATAAGTATATCATCCACATATCTGTAATACTGTATAATTTTCTTCATCCTTATATACTTATCAATTAGGCTTTCCTCAATATAATCAATCATAATAGATGATAAAATACCCCTAATGGAACAACACATAACCCATTCTTTACTTAACTTCCACAATTCATTTTTTTTTTTTTGAAATACAATGTTTCACTTATCAACAATAAAGCTTCATTAACAACACATATCCATTCCTCTGACATACTATTATATTCCCTTATTTTATTCATAATCAATTTTTTACTTTCTTCTCTAGGTATACTTTGATACATTTTTTCTATATTTCCATTCCTATTTAATTTCATCTTTTTTAATTTATTTATAATTTCCCCTGAGCATCCAATGCAATATTTCTCAAAACCCACACCATTTAGAATCTTATTATAAATTATATTACATAAACCTTTAAGAACATAATTCTTAAAATCCAATATCACTCTTACTAGCATATTATCTTTCTGTGTCTTAACCTTCCCAAACATATTTGGATGTTCAATGACTATCAAATATAAACATCTATATTCTTTTTCATTAATTAACTGTTTTACTCTCATATTAGTTAATAATATTTTATGTTTTGTTTTTATTTCATTACTTGGATCCTTATTCATTTTCAAATATTCTTGTTTTTCCATGTCCTCTTTAACCTTTTGTTCATATTCATTTTTTTTTCAAAATCACAAGCCTTGGTCCTTTATCCTCACTTGTCATAACTAATTTCTCTTTTTTTATTTTATCCTTAATTTTTTTAATGACTCATTTTTTTTCTTCCATTCTTTTTTATTCAATTTATTCTTCTTATTAATTGCATCATTAATTCTTGATAGTATTTCCATCTTCATTTTACTATCAATATTCACAGCCTCTACACTCATCACGTTGTTCTCCATACATCATTATTCATAAATGGTATATACTTAATACCTCTATTTAATATCTCTGACTTCTCATTTGTAAAATCCACCCCAGATATATTTACATAATCGTATTTTCCTTTATCTCTATCATTATTTTTTAAAACATCAATATTGTTCCTTACTATTCTTTTATAATTTAACCATTTCCATTTATTTGCATATTTTTTATATAATTTATTCTTTAATGTACTATTATGTTCCAAATATAGCCTGATTAATATATTCCCATAATTCCTTATTATGTTCTTAAAGGTTTGTGTGACATAATTTATAATAAGATTTTGAATGGTGTGGATTTTGGGAAATATTGCATTGGATGCTCAGAGGAAATTATAAATAAATTAAAGAATGTGAAATTAAATAGGAATGGGAATATTGTATCATTTGATATAGAAAAAATGTATCAAAGTATACCTAGAAAAGAAAGTATAAAAGTGGTTATGAATAAAATAAAGGAAATATAGTGGTATGTCAGAGGAATGGATATGTGTTGTTAATGAAGCTATATTGTTGATAAGTGAAACATTGTATTTCAAATATAAAAATGAAATTTTGGAAGATAACTAAAGGATGGGTTATGGGCTGTTCCATTAATGGTATTTTATCATCTATCATGATTGATTATATTGAGGAAAGTGTAATTGATAAATATATAAGGATGAAGGAAATTATACAATATCACAGATATGTGGATGATATACTTATAATGGGTAATAATAGGAATATCAATGGTGCATTTAATGAAATAAATAATAATAGATATGGTATTAGATTTACAATGGAAAATGGGTATTGTTGGATAACTGGAAAATTCAATTTGGGTTGCATTTATATAGTAATATAAATATAGGATTATAGAATATAAATGTATGATTATGATTTAGATCGGGTTTATATGTTGATGTTAAATATTGTTTTTATATGTGTAATGAAATATAAATGGAATATTTGCTTTGTGTTTGAAGTTGAAATGTAAGTTATAGCCTGCAGATAGAGCTGCTGTAGAAGAAAAGAATTGTAATGTAATTTTAAGTGTATTTGATCTTGATAAGACTCTAATATGAGGGCGAAATCCGGGTAGGTGAAAGTAAATATTAAAAGTTGTCTGATTAAATAATTTTTTATTGTATTATTGTTTTTTATATATACATGTATTTATTTATTTTTTTTTTTTTAGAAAATTACAACTAATACTCAATTTGACACTTTAAGTATAGGATTGCACATATTATAAAAAAATTGCTAATGATTTCTGAAATGATGAAACAAATCTATCTTTCTTCATTACTGTAACAATTCTTATTTTATTTAATTTAATTAATCTGACAGTTTTGATTGATCAGCAATCTTCTTCAGAGCTAAAAGATATATATAAATATACTAATACACAAAATAATTTATCATTATATACAATAAAACTAAACATTATGTTCTCTTTTAAGTTGATTCCTTTTTATACATATATGTATCAACAAATATTGTACCGGTCGAAAAACCTCCATCACCTAAACTGCAAGTCGGATCCAAACTCAGCCGAACCAAACTGAATTCAAACCCAACTCACCAGCTCAGATCAGTGGATGATCTAAATCAATGGCACAGTGCTATGCGCCAAGAAACTAGCTCAATGGTTGGTGATGATTAGAGACCCCTGAACTGACTCTAATATCAGATAATAAACTAACTAAAGATAATTTTAAGTCGAATCATATGTACATGTTCGGGTTGCCAACACAGACAGCGAGCATTAACATTAAAATAATGATTGAATAAAGGAGTTAAGAAACCAAGTGTGTTAATAAAATATTTAATAATACTAGTAATAGTTTTGTTCAACCTTTAAATGATGATTATATTGATCACCTCTAGCCTTTAACAGAGTTTATAATTACAATAAGAATGGCGGTCCTTATTATATGCCAATACTATTACGCAATATTATGGAAGTCTATATGTCTATGCCCCCAACAAGAAAATAAAGGCAGATAAAGTTATTCAGTGGTGACGGAAATTATGATTCTTATTTTATACAAAAGAATGTGAGATTTATTTTCATATTCGCAAATCAATTCATGAAGAGCAAGATACGTATTTAGGGCATAACTTTAACCTTTACTAGAAAACTTATTTAAGTAGAGATGACTAAGAATTTGTTCGATTTTAATGAAATCACGAATTACGAGCATAAGAGCGGGCTTTACTGGAACAGAGAGGTAATGGTGCTGACGAATTATGAGCTATAAAATGAACATGAAAGATAATAGCTTGTCAGTGATTTAAGTAGTATGGTGGCTTGTATTTTACAAGTCTTACTGCACTTTAAGGAGACGTGGAACACGGGGAAAGACAGGCCGAGTCATAGCTATGAACCTTTGGTGTTCCAAATATAACATAAGCGGGGGAGGAAGTGCTTTCTTCCTCTATAATTAAAATATAAGTAATATCACCAACAACAAGCCTACGGAGCGGAAGATTGCCCTACGTCAGCAACGTTCGAATATGATGACTTGATAGTCACCGTTTGAATAAAACCCAATTTATTATACAATGCTCTACGTAATGACTTGATTAAATTAATTAAAATCAAACGAGCTTTTAACTAAAGTTATTTTAAAGCAGTTATAAAATTATATTAATTATGCCCCAAACATCATGCCCCTCCTGAATATTACTAGATAGTAAAACAATTAGGATTAGAATGTATTCATCTGATTCCTTTATCAACCCCTTTGCAAAAAAATATTTTAACATTATATATGAATAACTAAATATTGGTGAACACGAGAAAATAACTGGGGCATAGATTAAAAATGGAGCTAATAATTTATTATTAGCCAATTATAAAAATAGCAAACATTGAATAAATTCTTTCGACCCGATGATTAATAGAACAGTATAAATTTAGTTCTAATGGGTGGAAATTACTATCAGTCTTAATATTTTATTACTTGTATAAGGCGAATGGAACAAAGGAGATCATCGAGTCGAAGGATTATTGGCATATAATTAAAAATAAATGACATTAATAAATTACGCAATAAATATATACAATAAATGAACCACCATCGTAAGAAAGGAAATTAAATCTAAGGACTAGAGATTGAGAGTATTACTATATAATTTAAAATAGCATAAATAAAGAGAAGGTTTTATACAGATTATTACATTAAAGAATGAGAAAAGCTCTTAAGGGATTGTAAAGGAAAGTTCGGAAACTGGACAGAAAGTTACGATTCATTATGGAATTATATTACCATTTCTTCTGGGGTTGGTTCCTTAGTTTACACATAAGGAGTTGGTGGAAACATAGGCACACATTTGGTCAATTACATGAACAGCATTTGGATTGATTTTTTTCAAAATTTTTGGGCAGCACGATTGGTCCAGAAAGGATTTAGCAGCTTCATTGATGATTTTCAGGAGACTTCAGGAACCGTAGTCAGATTCCTGAAGTTTAGCCCCTCACCATGATAGAAACACTATTTAAATTCATAATTTTAAAACGCATAGAGTTTAATGGCACTTCTCAAAAACAAAGATGGCTTCTCTCTTTTCCAAACTTTTCAGAGCTATTTATACTGTGTCTGATGCTTTCGGGCTAGCGCTTCTTTCATTTTCAATGTTACAAGTTTCTACTAATTGATTTTAGATACATTCCTTCGATAAGGCTTTCAAACTCATTAACTCTGAATTCATTTTCTAATTAGAAAATTAATTTTTAAAATCAGAAAAATGATTTTAATTGGGAACCATCCTTACATTTTAAATTATTATCTTTGCTAATTAATAAAACTTTCCCCATTGTCTTTGGAAAGGGACAATCTGAAAGCTTATCGAAAGAATGTAGCTTTTAATTGCTAAAATTTTAACAAATTATTTAAAAGTAAAATAAAACATTCCCGATGCAATGAAACTTTAGAACAAATATATTTAAATATTTATAAATATATTCGCCCGATCCACGCAGTTATAATATATCTATATAAATTCATGAATAATTTTATCGTGAATTTATTAATAGCATTGATTAATTTAAACCTTAAACTAGTTAATTTTAACACACATTTATATAATAGTTTTTCTTTAAGAAAACTAGCATGGATTGACCGTATAAAGCCCCATTGCATTGGAAATTTAAGGTTAGTACTAGGGTTTGAAGTGGGCTTATGGCTAGATGTCATGAAGCTAGGATCGAACTCAGACCTGACTGCTTCAATATATATATATATCAAATATATTATATATACATATATTATATACAATACATATACATTATATATATATGTCATGTTCAATATATACACCAAATGTATATTATATGCTTTAAATATATCATATATACTAAATATATATCCTCAAAATTTATACTACATTTATAATACAAAAAGTTCAAAGCAGTAAGTTCTATTATTTTATAACATATTTTTTATATTAATTAATATAGGTGAATCCGTTTAATTATTTATAATTTTATCAATGCATATAGAAGGATATAAAATGAAAGGATTCTTAAAATACAATTGATTCAGCAAAGTCTCTTCAGTTAAAGCTAGCTTTATGAAAATTTTCAAATATTATGTTTTGCTATTTTGGATTTATTAATATGTTTTACATTAATTTATCATATAAGAATATAAAAAATTTATACTATTCTAGTTATAACCTTGAGTAATTAATGGATGGAAAAACACCACTTATTAAATTTCTATCCAGTGCTGCCCTATCTGTAACCTGATTAGCTTTCTCTGTTTTGCCTTGACAAAAATTATAGTAAATAATCAAAATGTTAGTATGAGAATGTAGTATGCATAAAGAGTAATTTGTTCATATTCAATTAATAAGTTTTAAAAAACAAATGACAAAATATTAATATTTCTGAAGCTGAATCAAATTTGAAAAGAAAAAGAAGGGGATTTCTTTTTAGCTGCACATTTATGAATTATTAAAATAATTGCAACTAGTTAATACTATATCATTAAATTCTTATTATTGTACTAAATAAATGCATTCAAATATAGAAATACTATGTGAGTATATAAAAAATAAAATTGAAAATATTTCTTAACTTGCTCTATTAAAAAATTAATAAAATATTTCTTTTCTTAATCAACTTACATTTAAAATTTTGACACTAATATTCTATGAGTAGCTATAAAGTCAGATTTAATGTACAATAATAATTTATTTACAACACATATAAAATAATAGAAAGTTATTAAAAATTAACTGACATTTAATTATAATCATTTAAATTTCATTACATATTTATGCATAATGGTATAATTTCATACATTTATAACTGATTATTGAAAAGAATAGTGTTTTATAAAAAATACTTACTAATTAACCATAAACTAATAACTTTGTTTCTGTGATCATAAAATTTAATTATTTTATCGTGACAATCCAAAGACTAATCAATACATTTTAAGATCTTACACAAAAAATACCAATATTATAATCTATGAAATCAGTCATATTATTTAAAACATAGATGAGCTATTTTTTACTAACTAAGATTGATGAAAATTAATATATAATGTATCTTTCAAAAAGTATATTCCCTTTAGATCTCATTATATTGCATCAACTTATTATTTACAAAATACTTTTTATATAAACATAATATTCCCATTTTAACTTACCTCCTCCTCCCAATTCTTAATATATATTTGATATGCAAGAGTCATTTGGATTTCATTGCCAATATTTATTTCCCAATTTGATAGCATTGGTTGTTTGTAATTATAAAGGCATTTTTGTCTACACATTAAGTTTTTTTTTTCAAAGAAAATCTTTTTTGATAGTTAATCATCTGTTTTTAATATTGTTGAGAAAACAATTACAATTTACTAATTGATATTCCCTGATGTTAATTACACGCACATATATATATATATGTAATTTTCAAATCAATATATATATTAAAATACAGTAAAATTCACATAAATTAAAATTATTTTATTAGAAGTACTTTGGACTATACATCTTGTAGTCTTTATTAACTATATAACATTGAATAATCAAAACGAGACATCTTTTCACAATACCCATAGTTCAGTTTATGTGAATTTTACTGTATTTTAATATATATATATATTGACTTGAATATTACATATATTTTGGAAAGAATTTTACTGTATTTTAATATATATATTGACTTGAATATTACAAATATTTTGGAAAGAATACAAACATCAAACTTAATTCATTATATGTGTGTGTGTGTGTAGATATGATTCTAAGTCAGATCTGGACTAATTGAATGCTTAGTTAAGTTCCAATAAATCACAGATTTTTTTTTTTCAAATAGCCAGTCCATAGCTAACCATTTATTATTAATCAAAAAATGGATATTTAGGAAACTACATAGACCATCACTCTTTGGAAATCAGCAAGTCATATCTCCTTCTTCACTGTTTTTTGTGAGAGGCTGTTGGAATGGTTTTTGCCTTGAAGTAGATTTTATAAAGGTTGAGTTAGTTTTATCTATGTGATTATTGAAATATGTTATATGTAATCATGTGGAAGGAAATTAATCTTTAGATATATATACTATCAGATTGATATTAAATTTAGATGCACTCACCTATCAATATGTGTTTTAAAAAGCAGAAGCAAATCACTTATGCTTAGATCTTATATCTTAATATGGGCATTGATGAATGCATATTATATGTTGTACTATCTTTATTTAGGAATTAAGGAAAATAACTGCCGATGTGACAGATGAAGCAAATCTAGAAAACTTACAATTTCATGATTGGGTAAGATTATAGATTTTTTTTAAATTAATGTATTTTTTATTTATTAAATTGTTCTTGAATAATAGTATGTGCAGTAAGTGCAATTTAATTTATAAAAAAAAAACTTTTGTAATCTAGTTCACTACTTTTATGTTTATTAATTTAAGTTTCACAACATTTTAACACTCAAGAATATGACCAAACACATTAAATTTACTTTAGATAGTTTAAGTTTGAAAACTTTCTTATTTCCATTCATTTTTTTAATGCAAAATATTGTCTAATACAACTTAAGCAAGGGATTTTTCAACACTTACTGCTGAGAAGAATTGTATTCTAAATAGTTTTTAACTTTAAAAAAATGATTAGAGGAGTAGATAAAGATAGATATCAACTATCTATACAGATTTATAATCCCTTCTCACTTGTGCTGTACTATAATTAAATCAGCAATGTTAAATGTGAGGATACTTCAGCCACAAGATAAAGACTTTGATAAAATAAGAATGACAGCCTTTTTGTTAAACCTAATAACAGTTATATAGGTCAATTTTAAGAATCTTGGAATAAGAGTATGAATATATATCAAATCATTCTTTATTTTTATTTATAACAGCTAAGATATCAAGCATTGAGGAAATGCTAAGTTAAATTATGAAGAAAATATTGTAGAACAAAAAGGAACTGAACCTGTGCTTTTGCAAAAAAACGAGAGCAAAAGAAGAAAACTATCTTAGACAATGATAACTTTGATGCCATTTTTTTTTTTAAAATAAATTTTTGCTAATATTTTTGAAATTTGATATAAGTACAGTTTTTTTTCTGATATTCTTGATTATTATACTAATATCCTAAATATATTTTATAGTGCTGGTTACAAGAAGAGATTTCTTTCTTTTTTACATTAAAGTTGTATTACATCAAAACCACCTTTCTTCTCCTTGCTTGAAAAATCCAGGAATTGTTGATTTCTATTAGTAAATAAGCACTTGGAATGTTCCAAAAATCTGTAATATTTTGCAAATACTGATTGTTTTCTTTAATATGGTTTCAACATTATGAAGAAAATAAGAAATTTATACAATAATTTCTATACAAATACCATATATAAAAATTATTAAAGCATGTATAAACTTTGCATTTCAAAAATAGATACAAAGTTAAAAAAAGGCTAGCCCCTATTTGCGAAATATTTTATTTATTTTTTTGATGAAATATAACCAAGCATAAAGAGACAGGAAACAGTTTTTCTGATTTATACATTTAGTCTATCTAAAAATATAAAACAAAAAACAAACAATAAATATTTCATTTAATAAAGAAGCCTCATTTAATATGATTTATTTAATCACAATATAAAGAGTTTTTAAAATGCAAAAATTTCACTTTTTTTCCAGCGTTCATATACATCACTTACCTACAAAATTCAATAAACTTCAAAGTGACTTCTAGTCACTATTGGAGCTTTTTATTTGTGCAAGAAAGAACATATATAATTTTTAAGTATATCTACATATATAATCTAGAAATATATCAGATAAATTTATCTTGAATGGGTATACATAAATTGTTAGAATTTTTCTTCTCTCTTTAAAGAATAAAGAATCATGTTTTTTGGTTAATAAAAATCATAATTTTATGCTGATAAAAGAAATGCAGCCATTTGAAAGCATACTAATACATTTATATGTAGCTCATTTTCATCTTAATGCTTCTTTCTTTAAGCCATGCCTGATCTTGTATGTCTAGGCACTTTTGTTTTTGTTGCTTTTTTTTGACATCCATATTATTTTATAGGTTTTTATATTATCTTTGTTTTGACTATCTTCTTATATAGTAGTAATTATTGTTAACAAGTCTTAGCCGATCAATTGTAGGTAAGGATTTGAGTTTGAATGTGACTAATTTTAATGTCAAGTATTTTTTTTTTTTTTTTTGATGAGTTGCTGGTTGTTTTTTAAAATGATGAAAATAGTTTGAGGGATTGTATCAAAACAGAAAAAAATATTACTATTTGTTTCATGACATGCTCCCTTTTTATCTATTAAATAACTATTTTAATAATTAAGAAAGTTTTTGAATGAGAACAATGTGCAGAAATTAGATTAAATTGTTAAGAAAATAATCTCGAGCAGGACATTACTGAAACAATGATAACTTTTGATGTAGAGGATAGTTTCAATAAGTATTAATTACATGCTCAGTTGCTCAGGAAATCATGTGATATTCAAGAATTCATGGGATCATTTTAGCATGATAATTCCAATCTTGATCAAACATTTTTTTACTTTTCTCAGTTGAATTAGTCCAAGAACCTTTAGCTTTTGAGTTGACTGCTATATATATTGTTCTAACATAACTGATTGGCTTATATAAGAATAAGGTTATATTATTTGCTTAAGTTCTTGATTTTGTATGGAATGCAGTGTTATTGGTATTGGCAGTGTTTTCAGAAATGTGTAATATGTTAAAGCATACTTTTTAATCCCAATAGCACATTTTAGATGAAAACTATAAAGGTCAAACCTTATAATATTTTTTTGGAAATTTTTTTACCTTTTTATTTTTTAAACTATAAAAATCCATCACATTTTAGTTAGAATGATGTTTATGGAGCATAAAGGTTATCCTTATGAATATGAAATGAATCATAAGAATTTTGTAGGAGTTACTTTATATGTGATTCTTCTAATCTATTATAAACATTTTTTTCTATCTGGTTGATTTAAGAAGCTAGATTCTGAATCTTGTCATAATCAGATATGTTCCAAAAGGCAAATCTCACATAATATCAAAATAAACAACATTTCCAAAGTCTGATCATCAATCAACATTTTTCTTTTAAGGTATTTCTTATTTTTCTTATATCTGCCACAAGTTACTTTCAAACACATCTTTAATAATTTTTTTGTCTTTAAATGCATACCTAATCCAATTCCTTCTTTCTCTATTCATATTTTTTTTTTCCAAAAAATAATCTTTTTTTTAGTTTACTCTTTTCATCACCCTTATATTTCTGATCTTATTTTTTCAACTTATCCAGAATCACATCTGTAAAATTTCTGTTTATCTTTCTCACTTGTCCTAATTTTCCATGTTTCTGCATCACATAAAACAATACTTCAAGCAAAACATTTAACAAGCTTCTTTTTTAAGAGCTATTTTCAGCAAAATATTTAAAGGTTAAGCGCTTACAGAATAACTCCTACTAGAAGCTTGGTTAACATTGCAATTTTCACTTTAATGTTCTTACTACTATTTCCATCATCAGTTATCCAATTTTCCAAATAGTTAAAACCATTTACATCAGTAATATTTTTTTAAAAATATTTTTAACAGATATGCCATGTAAATGGATTCAATCTATTGCTCATAGTCATTGCAAGATATTAAATTGAAGACTAAGAATTATCTTGATGTCTTTCATCTTGTAATTTTAATTTCTTCAAAATAAACATTTCATTTTTAAAAGCTTTTAATGTTATGGGAGATAGGAAAACAAA
Organism: Epiperipatus broadwayi; assembly: GCA_028023455.1. Taxonomy (NCBI): domain Eukaryota; kingdom Metazoa; phylum Onychophora; class Udeonychophora; order Euonychophora; family Peripatidae; genus Epiperipatus; species Epiperipatus broadwayi. The sequence continues at coordinate 383,808 of JAQFVV010006711.1, forward strand.
TTTCAAATATTGAGTCATGTATTACAGAAGTTTATGGATATTTTGTAAATTTAATTTACTTCAAAAAGAAATGTAAAGATGCAAATACAACATTATAAAGAGCTATATGTTTGTGAAGTCATTTAGTCTGTAATAATTCAAAGTATAAAGCAGTGTAGATTTTTTATTATCTAAAAAAAGCAAGAAATTCATTTATAAGCTGTAAGAGTCATCAATGCAAGAATAATGGCAGATAAACTAAAAGTAAGTCCTTGTAACAACATATTAATCAAATAGTGTAGATGTGAGATTAAGTAGTTTTATATGAATCTAACTCTATTATTGAAGGAAATTGGAATAACAAGATTGGAAGTGAAAGTGAAGGATGGGAATGATATGGGAAAATATGTTGGATAAAGAAATGAACCTGATAAAAGACTATTAGAATTTGCTTTAAAATATGACATGCGTTGTTAATACTGATTCCAGAAGAAAAACTGCAGAAAATGTTCATGAAGTCTATTGATAGGAAATTAGGAACATAATAATAGTACAGTAGAACTGCACTTCTTAGGGCTAGACATATAAATCATACTTTAGTATTTGCAAATATCAAGATGAAACTCAAGCAGTTGAATAAAACTCATTTACAGAATTGAAGACATCCAAATAACCTAGCAATGGTAGAAATAATAGAAAAATGCCAGTCAGTGCTTAAAGAGAAAATAAAAAATGTGAATAAACAAAAAGACTTAGATTTAAGAATTGAAAATTTTAATTAAAACTTTTGAAGGAGTTATTATTGAAATTATACCAGAGGAAAAAAAGATTAAAAAAGATTGCATTGAGGAAAATACATTGAAGCAGGTCAAGAGAAGGTAAAAACAATAACATAAGGTAAAATGCAGTAAGATAAAGAAGACTATGTATTAGGAAAGACAAATAAAAATGTTTAAAAATTTAAGTATTTAGACATAGAAAAATATCATGATGAAAGTAAATGAAGAAAACTATACAACAAATAAGAAATTCCAACAGAAAATGGAAATTAAAACAGAAAAATAATAAAAGGTAAATGTAGGAAAATGCTCACTAATAAAAAAATTTTTTTTTTTAATTATAAAAATAAATTTTGATTTTAAAAAATGTCAGATTAGTAAAAAAGAGCTTATTGAAATTTGAGCATTCTTTTATAATACTGAAAAAGTTGAATTGCTGGGTATATGATCTTGTGTGGGGGTGTTAGTTTTTTTCAAGAAATTTGCAAACTGTGCAATATCACTTGGAAAGAAAAGAACAATACTTAGTGTGAAAATTTAATATTAGTACCATTCTACAAAAAGGAAAACAGATAGAGTGTGAAAATTGTTGCACTATTGTATTAATTAACATTTTAGGCAGTTATTATAATGAACATCTTAATTGAAAGATTAAAGGCCCATATAGAAGAACACTTATTGATTTGGAAAAGATAGAAGTAATGTACAATAGATATTATCACTCTGTTTTATTGCAGAGAAAGCCAGAAAAAAGGAAAATAACTTATATCATGCGTAATGTGATTTTTATAGCTTTGGTAAAAAGATGATTTGATCAGATCTTAAATCATGTGAAATAAATCATAAACTAATTAATCTTCTAATGAATAATTATGATATTCTTTAGAATGAGCTGTCAGATTATGTTGAGAAGTTGTAAGTTATATAAAACTGAAAAAAGCACTAAAAAGGTAAGATCTAATTTCACTAAATATCCTTATCACACATCTGGAAAGAATATAAGATCAAAGCAAAGATGCAAAGGAACATCATTGTACTGAATGAAAATTAATAATTTAAGATATTATTGAAGGTGATGTTGAAACATTGAACTCCAATTAAGACATACTAAATAAGAAAGCACAACTAAAATAAGACAAGGTGCTTAAGAAAGGTAAAAGTCAAATTGATGGTTATTGTTTTAGACAATATACTAAATTTTGTATAACTTAAAATAATTCAAATAATATAATTATTATTCTTGATTGCAAAAATAAAGTAAAACTAAGAATAGTTTGAGTAAAACTTGTCTCCTAAAAAATGAAGACAATGGATTACTAAAATAGATATCTATACTGGACAATTATATATTTAATAATGTTTTACATGATTGTAAAAAATAGTTAATGATAAAACATTTATTGAAAAGTATTTTGGCATTTAAATTAACATCCTACAGAAAAATTAGTGAGAAATGAATGGGCACAAATTTTTCTAATGAAGAATTGTAAAAAAAAAAAAAAAATGGAAATTTTATTGAAGAAATTTATAGAGAGATAGTTATAATTGTTTGACTATACTTATATAGAATGAGTTCCAATGGAAACTAAAAATTCTATTTTTTAGTATTATACAAGACACAAGTAAAAATGGAGATCCTATAGAAAGTGGCTAGTTGACCTTAGAAATATTATGGAAACAATTTGCATTTTCTAATGGATGGATCAAACTGTAAAGAGTTGATGAAGAAAGCCATGTAACATTGAGCTTACAGTCTCTAGTACTGATAAAGTAGCATATTTGTCAGAAAATCTGTTTTAACTGCATAAAACTTGGTGATCTGGGTAAGAGAACTTGTTAAATTACCTTTTGCATCTGAAGTCCTTATCTTAAATTTTGTGATAGAATTACCTTGAGCAAAATAAAAACATTGTATCTTAAACTAACTGTAATCATTTTGCAATAAAGGAGAAAATTATTCAGTAACCCTATCTAAAACTTAGTAATTACTGTGTTTTTTATATGTAAACAAAATTATTTTAGTTTACTACACAAATTTTACATATTTCTATTGATCACTTTTTGCAAAGATAATGAAAGAATCTAAGATTTTCACCTCCCAACTATGTTTCACCCCACACTTGATAGTATAGAGTAATATTGATATATATATTCATTATCAAAAGTTTTCATGCTGCTACGAATGAGCTGAAGAGCCTGAACATTAATTTTATATACAGATGGGATGATTTTTTTTTTTTGATTAGAGATTTTTTTGAATCATAAAGACCACTTATATATATATATTTGCACATAGCTATTTATTTTGAATTTTTGTGATTTAATAGTATAATAGTCACAATAATAGCAATTATGATTGCAAAATTAATAGCAACAATTCACAATCAAAGATTCACTTAATAACTAGAATAATGGATGATCAATAATAAGCACACATTATATGGATACAAAGATATGTCAATCAGCATTATTTATATATTGGCTTTAGATTTTGTTGAAATGTCTTATTATGTAATCATTTGCATATCTGTTAGCTATTTCACTGATTTAGTATTTGAATCCAAGTCAAATTCAGAAAAATCTTTCATACTCCAAACTTAGGATTTATTTATTTTTTGAAAATAACTCGTCTGTGGTCAATGTAGATCACTCAGTTATTAGTTAATTAAATGGGTATCAAAATCTTCCGAGTTATAGGATTATTTTCTTTACAATTTCTCTATAATATGTATTTATGTCTTCTATTGAAAGGTATTTGATTTTAAAATAGTAAAGTGTCATTAATTCTTTTCTTTTTTTAAATTATCTTTTTTTTTTTATATGTCAAAGCGTTGACCGGGAAGCAAACCCGGGCCAGCTGTTTGGAAGGCAGCTATGTTAATTGCTAGGCCACCAATGCTTGTCTTTGTATACAGGAAAAAAAATATTGGTAAAATTCAGCTACTATCCTAGCAACTTATTATTTATTACAATACATAAATGTTTTACAATTGGCCTCTTATTAAATATTTTTGGTGCTATCTGAAAAATGACCAGATAGTTGTGAAATATATTTTGAAATACAAGTAGGATTATGTTGGCAGTTGTATTTGTAGCACTTCTAAATTCAGTTTGGAAAATGTAATGCTTTTTCTGGTGGATGTTCTGATTTTCAAATAGTTTTAATAATTAAAAAATGGGAAAAATATATTAACTCTTTCCTTTTTTTTTTTTTAATGCATTTAAAATAATATATAAAATTAATGAACTAATTGTTTCAATTTATTTAGCCATCTTGCAATCAGTTTGTTTTTGAAATATATGTTTATATCCTTATGTGATTGTGTGCTGGAATATATATATATCAAATGAAATAAATATAATAATCAAAATATTCTAGAATAAATACTAGAAAATTCCATATGTCTGTATAAAATACAACTATAGTATAGATTTTATTTGTATTTTACATAGGCATATGGAATTTTTTACTATTTATTCTAGAATATTTTAATTATATATATATAATTATTGAAGAGATATATACAATTTATACTCAAGTTAGAAGATTTTATAATCTAATGTTACAGTATTAATAAAAAAAATCAACTAATTTCATTGTGACACATTTTTGCCTCTATCTTCATCAGGTATTCCGGAAAAGATTAACTCTCATTAACATTTCAACATTATTCTTATTTCAATATATGTGATTATAAAGTGTTCTGGGTATAAGAAGTGTTTACACCTCTTCAATAATTATATATTTTAAAGCATCAGTAATTTATTATTTTATATAAATATTAAAATCATGTCAATGTTTTTTTGTTTTTTTTAAAAAGGCAAGATTATGGATGCAAGTAATTAGAGATTTACGTCAAGGAGTAAAACTAAAAAAAGTGCATATTGAATCCAATCTTGCACCAATAGAATATGAACTGACACCATATGAAATACTTATGGATGATATTAGATCAAGGCGTTACAAGTTAAACAAAATTATGGTAAGTTAGTTTTATTTCGGTAAACAAATTGAACAAAATTTTAAATCCTATTTTAAAATAGTTATAGTTATTTATATATATGTACATATTTTGATGAACTATCATGTAGATAAATTTCTGCAAAATTTGCACTAATTTATATATATATATATTATATGAAGGGAAAAATTATTATTTATGTTTAATAGAATGCTGTTATTGATCTGTTTGATTAGAGTGGCACCTAATGAATCCTGATAATTCTATTATGTTAATGTAAATTATTATGATATGAATAAAATGTTTAAATAATAAAGAATTTTTAAATAAAAACAAAACGTACTGCTTATGGATATAATGCAAGCAAGTGGCTATGTTTTCTGCCTAAAGACAAATTATTGTAGTATGTTGAAAGGGTTGGTAGTCAATAATAAATTATCATGAATGGTAGGTGTTATTTGTAGGATGCATAAGACTGATGTATATATTTTAATTAGAAAGTTCATAATAACTTTATGAATATTTATTGTTTAATGATTTTTGCTTATTTAGAACAGTAAAAAAAAGAAGAAGTGATAATTGTAGCAAATATATAAATTATTTTTCACATATTTATTTTGTTTACAAATCTTGTTTATTGTACAAATCAAATTTTCCCCCACAGCCATATATTTCTATATATTAGCATGCAGTTCCATCTCTATTTGATCATATCCTATGACATTTTCAAAATCTACTTTTTTGTCTGATTACTTTAATTTTATTTTAATAAGTAAATTAAAATGAAATTAAGTGGTGAAAAAGAATAGACCTTGAAGATGACCATAAAATATGTACATGGAACTGTATTTTGATATTTATATGGGTGTGGAAGAAAACTTGGTTCATACAATAAAACAAATTTGTACAGAAAATGAGTATGTAGAAGATAGGTTATTTATTGGAATTAATGGACAAATATATATATAAAAAAAAGAAATATATGTTATTTATTTAAGTATAATAAACAATAATTATAAATCATATTTTACTTAAAAGATGATTATGAATGTAGATTAATTATCATATTGTATGTAATTCTGAATTTGAGTATGCATTACTAAATGTTATATATTTTTTACATGTAGGTTGTATAAGTGCAAATATACTATGAATAAAAAGAGTAATCAGTTTACATTTGCATTTAGTATATGATTCTGAGCTTCAATATTTGTTACCAAAGTTCTAAATGGTTCGTTTGCACAAAAGGTATACAAGTGCAAGTAAAATACAGCAGCAAAATGAGTAAATGTAACTGAACAAAAATATGATACCCAAGTAAATAGACTATAAATATGGGTTTATTTGGGTATTGTAAGGTAGGAAATATTTTTTTAAAGCAGCACAGAATAATCTTATGAAGGTAAGCAGCTGCTTTCAGACCTTTTTTAGATAACAGGAATATTGTATCCAGTTTACAGTGATATACAAGTTCTATAAAAAAAAAAAAAAGGACCATTCACATCTAGATAGGATAGTTGAAATTGTTATTATTATATAGTTTTGTTCCATTAGCTTAAAGTGCTTTACTATGTATTTTTTTTTCTTATTAGTTCTCCTCTGATCAATCTTATTATAGTTTATGATTATTTTCTTTTTGGTTCTCTTTATCAATATTTTTTTAATACTTTTTGGTATGAACATTTTCTCAAAGGTTAAATAGTTTATTTACTCTTCAACAGAGAACCCAGAAATCATGTACACTGGATTTTTAAACATACAGAAAACATTTGTAGTCTTTTTAGTTTTCATTTCATATCTACTAATTTGCTAATCATTTTTTTAAATGCTTTTTTTAAAAAAAAATTGCTAAATTTTGAGTGACTACGTTCTATCTAGATTTCTTTTTTTAATTTGATTGCTGTTGCTTCTGTCTTTGGATTTGAAGCTAAAAGTTTATTGTGTGCAAAAAATCTGAAGATTTATAGAGCTTTTACAGCAGATAGCCATAAATAATTATAGATTATGAAATTATTACCAGTCACTTATTTTATTTTCTACTATTCAGAAGCTAAATAATTAACAATTTGATACTTTCTTTTTGTATATACATGGAAGTCTATTCTTGAGATGAAATGGAAGACTTCTAACAAGAAAACTGGTAAAACAGTGTTAACCTATCATAGTTTTATTTTTCTATGATTGATAATTTTAACCTATCATAGTTAAGATGAAAAATGTATATATAGAGAATTCTCAATAGATAACACAGTCATTTTTACTAAGCATCTATTATGAATTGGATATTGTAAATTCAAAATTTATCAAATATAATGGTACTTTATTTGAATATTTTTGTCAACTTTTTTTTAAGTGAAATTTGCAAAGATTATTTTTGTAGGTATGATGTAATATAATTTGAAATGTAATATTTTATTTCTTTAAAGAAAAATGACAACTAGGTAAGTATTACTATGTTTTTATTGGTTTAGAGGTGGTTTATAAGAATGTAACAAAAATAAATTGTGTCATTTTTTTCTGGCACCAGAAAAAGTTAGAACAACTTAAAGCAGATGTTTTATGATTTGCATACAAATTGTTTAAGCTAAAGGTAGTTGGTTTGATTGTGGCTAGGATGAATTATTTTATTTATAGAAAGAATTCTAGTGCTGTTTGAAATATTTTTCATATTTATTGTTATCTTATAATGTTTTTTGAAATAATAATACAAGAAAACTGAACTAATTTTCAATGTTAAAAAAAGAGAAATTGTAGTATTTGGTACATTATAATTTTTGTGAGATTAAAAAATAAATAAGGCAAAACAAAAAGAAGAAAAATTTGTTCTTTTTAACAAGAAACTAGTGTTTGTTTATAAAAGTACTTAAATTTAAAATAAAATATTAGAACTGAGGTTTGATTTAATTTCTATTTTAGCCAAGTATTTGCTCAAAGAATTTTATAATAAGGATTTCAAAATTGTTTTCTAAGAAGGTGAAATTTTTGCATCTACTTTATTTTTTGTATTCTGTAGTTATTGTAGAGTAAAATACTCAAAATTTAAATCTTTTGTGAAAATAAAGATTTTTTTTTGTGTACCTTTTGATAACTTTAATATTATTGATATGTATTTGCAAATATAAAATATCACTTTCTGTTTTATGATGATATCAATTAGCCTTTATACATTATAATCAGTATTTTTAAAATTATAAAACAGTCATAATAATTATAATATATCTTTTAAATTTTATTCTTACTTTTGTAAAATTTGAACAACTTTGAAATCAACAAAACTGAAATCTCCACCATTATTGATTGAGTGAGAAATTGCAAAAAGAAAATATTTCATTGAGTTTCGAAAATGAAAAATATTAACTAGATTTTCTTTTTCAAATTATAAAATGGATTTATGTTTCTGAAATTATTAGTTTTGGACAGCTTTGTAAATGATAATTAACTGTCACCAAAGATAAGCGAGTGATTTTGCAGTAAATTATCAAATATTTATTTCAGTATTGCAACAATAAAATTTCAATGGCAGTTGTATTTAGTAATAATATCATTTGCAAAACTAAAATTCAGAATGATTTACATACTTTCTTGCTTCCTTTTATTTTTTTTTATTATTTGTTAAGTTTTTTTTTTTTTCATATTTAACAAATATGTTTTTTTTAAAAAAATGTTAATCACTTCTGTTTTTAATCATGTTATTCACATATGTTTAATATATCAAAAACATTTACTTGGAAAGGCCCATAATTTTGTTTTGTTAAAACACAGTTATTTTTTCCCCAGACATGAGATCCACTTATTTTTTTTTTGCACTGAACCTTGCGAAAAAATAGAGTCATGCAATTTTTAACTATCACCAAAGATAATCTACTATTGTTGCTTAGTCCTAATACAGAATTACCTTATTGCTTCAAGATGTAGGGCAGAATTTATATTCTAAATTAAAAATATATAACATACAGATGTATATGAAAGTAGACGTTTTTTTTCGTGATTAATTATAGATATTTATTTTTATCGTAATTTTATTTCCTTATTACTAATGCTGACTTTTAAATAACTATATAATCAAAACAAGTTTTTGAATTGTTATGCATATTTAAGATTTTTCTTTTGTTGAAGAATGTCTTTTTTGACAATGAAAGATATTAGCTTTTTTTTTGCTAACTTGAAATACATCCATTTATAAGAAAAAAATTATTATTATATATATTTGTATTTATTGTTTTTTTTATATATAGTTAATTTGAATACAATGGAAAATGAAGAAATCTATAGATTAACTGTTAAACAATATTTTTGTTTTATAAAGTAGGTGTTGAATATAATACATTAGTGATTAAGTGTACGTATATCAAATAATTATGTGTGTGTGTTTATACATAACACAAACATTTGTAATAAGAACAGATAATAAAGATATATATGAATACTTAAAAAGAGACTTCAAAATTTTAGTCTGAAATTGATTTTTTTTAGATATTTAATAATATTTCTAAATATTATGAAAATACTATAGGTCTAATCCATTCTTTCATAAGCACTTCAATTCAATAAGATATATGAAGCATGCATCATAAATTAATTAGATTAAGCAATTATCACAGAGTTAAGATTTAAAAAAATACTACAAATTTAATTAAAATATATTAAGTAAAAAAAAACCTCATAATATTAACAAAATAAAATAATAATCATAAAAAAAGGTGTGATTAAAATCATTTTCAGACCATTTATGTAGAAAAAATAAAACTTGAACATTTAAAAATTTTTGTTATTCATTTTTCAATATTGTCATAACATAAATTTTAACCAACTCTTTCTTGTCTCCTCAGATATAATACATAATTTTTTTTTGGTAATTTACTTATTCATTTTCATAGTGATTATGCTTTTCAAAATATATTCTGGTCATCTCTGAATAAAATTTTAGGCATTACAATCTACAGACTTAAACTTATTTTCACTGATGTATTCTTAAAAATAAAAGCCAGGTTTTTTAATTATATCTTTTTTGTGACTTATTAATGCTTTTAACAAGATCTTCTATAATAAATTATTCCAAGATGAAAATATACATGTTAAGAAAGAATAAAGACTCAGTGATAGTAGACTTACCTTGAAAACTTGTTTTAAAAAAATGCAGATATGACTCTCGACTGATTTAAAACTATAAACAAAACAAATGAGAGTTTTGCATGTTAAATTATTTATTAATTAATTATATCAGACTTCAAGTAACTTGTCATTCTTGGTACACAACCATCACATGCTCTCTCAAGTAACTAACAGTTCTATTATTTTTATTATCAAGTAATTATTTTAACAGTATTTACTTTTTATAAGTTGATGTCTTAGAATAACAACAATAGAGCCATTAAAGATAAAAACTTTTTTATCTGATAATTATTAATCCATCTTATTAAAAACCATGTTATTAAGAAATAACTTCAAAGACAATATTATGAGTATAGAAAGAATTTAAACCTTTAGAAAATTTCTAATTCTGCAATCATTTCATATTTATTTAAAATTTACCAATTATTTTCTATCATAAGCATTTTACCAGAGAAAATATTATTTTTTTGGTTTAAACTTTCAGTATAGCTGAATATACTTTTGGCTTAGTTGATCAAATTTATAGTGCTCAAATTCAGCAGCTAAAGTTTGTGATGAGTTTACAATATGAATGCAGCAGGCATTATGCAAATTTATAAATTTACATGTAAATTTATAAATTTACATGCCAAAGCATGCTCAGCTACATACTGAAAGTTTAAAACAAAAAAAAATATTTTTTTCACTGTGAGTAGGTAAATGCTTATGATAGAATTACAATATAACAAAAGAAAAGAAGTAAATATTTGTAAAAATTATTTTCAATTAAATGACCTAAATAGTAAAATTGAATATTTGTGTACTATGCTTGCTAATTTAGTTATTATGCTATGTATTTAACTTAATTTTTATTTTATTTTCAATACTTATTTTTCACTTGCAATAATTAAACTAATAAATATATTATTATGTGAGTGCACACTTATTAATAGATTTATTAACTTAATCATCATGATTTAGTTTATTTAGTAATGATTTTTAAAGTTTATTGAAATATGCATTTAATATTTTTACATTTTTTTCTGACAATCAAATGAATTCAGTTTACAAGTATTAAAGATTTTACTTCTTTTAAAATTAATTTATAGTCTATATTTTTATTGAAACCATAGATTTATTTGTAATAAAATTTTAATGCTAAATATATAATAGTATGGTTTAATTATTAAAAAATAAATTATCACTAAATCAGATTTTTTTTTTTTTGACTCCAGTGTTCTTAGCTAAAAAACTATTCCTGACCTCAGACCATTCAACATTTGTGTGTATATATTTATTTATGTAAAGAAATTCCATTCTATTTATTTATACATTTTTATATTTGTAATTTTATGCAAATAAAAGTGCACAAATGTATTGAAAATATTAATAAAGTAATAGTAATTTCACAGTCAAAATCTTTATGCATAAATTTTTACCATCATAATGGTTTTTACTACAGTTCTCTTATAATACTTCTCGTCTCAGATTTGTCTTTTTTTTTTTTTAAAAAAAACAAAACTAATTTTTTGATCAAATATCAAAATCTAGTTGTTTTATACCCATTTACTTCTTTTTTACATATCTACATTTCAAAAGACTTTGATGTCTTATTTTTATATTCTAGAACTGTTTTTTTCCTCAAGTTTAATTTAATTAACATATAACATAATTGTTATATTTATTAAAATATTATTTAGCTTTTATTTATTATAAATTTTTTTCTTTTATATTAATTATCTAAATTCTCCAAATAATTCTGAAACCATTTCTATCATCCACGTATTTACATAATCAACAAAAAAAGATCTATGCCAATTCATGTAATGATCTGTGGAAGTTGTTTGAAAATTTTCATGCTGATGCTTAAAACTGCAAATAATAGCAAATCTTATATTTAGCTTATATATGCATACATACCTTATATCTCTAGAGATTGTTTTTATCACTACATTTATTTCATTGTGTATTGAACAATTGCTTGAATTAGAATAAAATTTGATTTAAAAATGTTATGTTTGTAAATTACAAATACAGTATTGTAAATTATCTGTATATTTACTTCAGACATATAGGTGTTGTGTTAGTTTAGGATTATTTGCTTATTTTTGGAACACTGGTTTGAAATAAAATTAGTATTTATTAAAAAATACATTATCTGTAAATTCATTTTAACTAAATACATACCTTATATTATAATTTAATTTTAAAATTATACACATTGAGATATCAGGTAAAACAATTAATTTGAAAATAGAATAATAAATGTTATGACAATACTAATTGAGAAAGATAGAAACTGGAAGAGAACATATTTTCATACATGTGTACTCAAATCAAAATGAGTGTATATTAATGTTCAGCCCCCCCCCCTCTTACACTATAAAAAAAAGATACATTTTTATTTTGTAATATGAATCAAGCATTTCATATATTCTTTTAAAAATTTGACAAAACTTTGCAAACATTTTAAACAAAAATTTTATTGATAATTTGCATCACTAATATCATTTGTGTAAATACTTTCACCATGCAACTGACTGAGTAGCATGTTGGTTGAATGAATACGTGAGTTGAGAAAATGATTGTCCAAGAGATAATTTATAATGCTGATCATACAGGCAAATATATATAAAATTTATGAAATTAAATTAGAAATTTATAAATTTGAAATTTCTTTCAAAGTATGAATTACTGGAATTGCAAATGTTGAAAGTGTAATTATAGCAGAGCAAATGCATTGTATATGTTTATATGAAGACATTGCCTAATGACTAGTTAGAAACATTGCAGTTATTATTTCAAGCTCCAGATTAGTTGGAAAAATTTACAATATGATTTACTCTGGAAAATTACTGTTATCTATTTTGATAGCCAATCTGAACAAATTCATTATAAATAATATGATCATTTACTAAATTGTCATTTTCCTAATTCACACTATTTTAAATATTAAAGTACTTGCAAATGTCATTGCAAGAGATATTTTGGCATTTTACAGATCATAATGACACACATTAAATTTTACAATCAGACAAGTCATGTTATGTAAACTTATTGTAAAATTATTGAACCAATGTGGTTGCATCTGATAAGAAGTTGATATTTTCAATACCATTTGGTTTACCATATTTATTAAAGTAGAACAGTTTTGGGCTTTATAGAAACTACATGATATAATTTCTGAAAAATTACTTGCTGCTATAGCCAATGTTATAAGATTTCTCTTTTTTTTTTTTTGAGATTTATATGCATAGAATACCTATTGAAGTGCATATATATAAATAAGAGTATACTTAAAAAAAATTTAAATAATTAAATATAATTATTTTATTACATAGATGTTTCATATTTATGCCAATAACTGAAAATTCTGCTTTTAGATTTTATTCATTCATTTTTCGTGATTCTATTTATATAGTTGATTGATAGTTTTACCATAATATTTCTCAAGTTTGAAAGTATTTTTTAAAATTTAATGCTCATCAGTATTAATATAATTTGAAGTCATTTCCCATTCAGCTAAATGATTTGTAATATGATTAATTCAAAATGATCTTAAAATCATCTAATAAAAAAAACAAAAAATGAAGAAATATAATTTAATTTAATTTTTTTTTAATGAAATTTTTAATAAATGCTTATTTTTCTATAACAATATTTACAAAAATTATTTTTCTTATCTTTAAATAGTTTAAACTTTTTTTTTTTTTTAAAAAAAAAAAAACAACTAGCAAATTATTAAAAACAAGTAATTTGTGATAATCTGTGACTGATAATTAGATAATTATAAAAATTATTACCTTAACATTATTATAAAATTTTTAGCAGTATGACAGAAAATATTGCAAAACAGTACTAATTAGCAATGAAATAAAATGTTATAATTAAGTTCATAGAATTTACATTTTTTTTAGCAATTTTCATTTATAATAATAATTTTTTTAATGAGGTTACAATTAATATTCTATAGAAGAAATTTTCAGCTGTTAGGAAAGCGATTAGTGACAGTATAATTTTATATAAAAAAAACTTACTTTTTTTTTAATTTTTAGCATTTTAAAATCATTAAAAAAAATTAACAATTAAAAAAAAAAGTCAGCCATGAAAAATGATACATATTTTATAAATTCATTTTTTTTCTAGTGATCTTTATAATTAATTTGATTATAGATTTGGATAAGATTTATAATTAATTTTTTTTAATTGTTTGTTTTATTAATAAAATTAATAGCTTAGTGATATTTAGCATAAAGTATTGGTGCATGCACATCATTTAATGATTCAATAAATTATTATGAAAATTTTTTAGCCTTGAGTAGGTAAGTGAATGGAATAGCTTTCTGGCTATGTTCAATATATTCTGAATCAATTCTTGAAAGAAAAAAGAGAAAAAACAAGTATATATATATAATTTGAGTTGGAATTGTTGTCTTTACTATGACAAAATATTTTTCTATTATTTCATTAGCAAAATCATAAGATGAAATAAATAAATTATTATATTAAATTAATAAATAAATTTAATAAGAATTTTAACATGCTGAAATTTATAACAAAAATAAATTAAATTTTAAAAAATTTCAGTTGCCTGTTTTCTGCACATTCCTGTTATGTATTGTTCTCCATATTAATGCTTATATCTTATTTGATTAGAAAAATAAATTTCTTAACTAAGAATCTCACCAAAAGACTATATTAAAGAAATTACCAATAATTTCAAAAATGATGAAATTTACAATAAAATAAAAACAAAACAGTTTTTCATCTTTAACTTGCAAGTGCTGTGTGAATTCACTTATTCCAAACTAAATATGTAGGCTTTTTTTTTTATGTTGCAAATGGCTGTCTTATCTTCAATTTTTTGATAGTATAAATTTGTATTTTATATTTTGAAACTTTAACATACACTTATTCTTGAGTAATATATTGATTATAGTTTTTGTTTTTACTGAATTTTAGATTGAATTTTACATCTCTTTAGCAAATATTTATAAAAAAAGTATGAATCTTTTTATTATCATTTTTTTTTTTTGCCTTTATAATATTTGATTTGATCTCATTTTTATTGTTTTTAAACTAATAATTATATTGGATAACAAAAATTTAAGATAATGATAAAAATTGATTATAATCATATTAAATGTAATGTTATTTTACATAATGGGAAAAACTTGTTCAATTACTTTTAGATATTATGTTGAAATTTTTATAAATAAACAGAATGCTTTTAAATTGATTATCAAGAATCAATATCAACTTGAAAATACTTAATGATAATGTTGTAACTCAAAATTAATCAAATTTTTTAAAGTATCGTCTTGAGTATTTTTATTATTTTTTAAAATATAACATTAATAGTGTAACTTACTGGGCTTAAATTTTTTTTCTGTTGTTTGTATCATTTTCTATTGCAAAAAGGTACTTTGTATATTAAATCTGTTTCTCTGAAAAAAACTTTGTACATATATTGGATGTAAAGTATAAGAGAAATGAAATCACTTTAAAAATAAAACTGTAAGCATATGTATATATGTGTGTGTTGATAACCATGGCAGTATTTAGATATATAAGTGGCATTACTCATAAATCATATATTTTGCATACATGTGTCCAAAATTTTAAATATGGCATTAAAATGACTATTTTGAATTGTCATTGATGTTTTTTTGGGAAATATTTTCTTTATAAACCATTTAATACAAATAAATAATTTGTTCTAGTATAGAAATACCTATAAGTAGAAAGAATTCTAGATAATTGATAAATAAACAAAAACTAGAAAAGAAATCTATAAGTATTCTTAGACAACAAATAGATATTAATAAATCACACATACTTTTCAAAAATATTTATAGTATTCAATTATCAATCATTTATTGAAAATTGTAATTATTTAAAGATTTTGAATATTAGTATTATTAAATTTTTTTTTTATTCATTATAGAAAATGATTTGAATGTAGTTGTTAACAGCTGGCAATAATAACTTTTATGTCATTTGAATTATTTATTAATATTCTGAGCTCTTACATATTTTTTTATTACTACATCAAGATTATAATCAAAACTAATGGTGTTTAGGTAAAATAATACTGACTAATGAAAAGAAAGTTCAGTAAACAGTGCACATTAATATGTATCTTGATTGTTTTTAGTATTCGATATGCTACTTTGTAATCTACAGATGCCCAGGAGCTTTTACTTGGGTTACTACAATTACTTAGATTCAACGAAGAATGGATATCTCAGATTTATCATACCAATCTTCATTTGACAGAAGAACCAAAAAATAGGTGATATGCTTTTATTTATATATATAATTTTTATTTTAAGAATCATTCTGTGAGGAAATAGGAAAGATAGAAATTTATTTTTCTAGTAAAACTGATGAATATTTAAAAAGAAATACAATAAGATATAAACAAATAAAAATAAAAAGATTTTTTGTAAAAAAAAAAAAAAGAGAGAGAGAGAATGAATCAAAGATTTTGTTATTTAAATTTTTATTGCTTTGAATTTTCTTAACTATACTCATTATAAAGTAAAATGTCATTAGTTATATTTTTCTTATTTCCATAATAATGATATTTTGCTGAAAAAAAAATTAATCCAATCTTATTTTTTCTTGCAAATACTTAATTTATCTTTTGCTTATTTTTAATTTTTTTTTTTTACATTTGTGTTCAATATTCTTTTTATTTTTTAATTTTTTTTTATCATTATTGTTATTGATCTATTCTAAATCACTTGCAGAGGGGCTGTTACCCTAGAGTAAAATTGTTAAATATTAAGGTAATATATTCTTTTTTTATAATTTTATTGTGGTTTTGAATGTAACTATTGAATTAATAAATTTTTGCTAGGATTGTTACTGATTATTTTCTTTTTAATGCCCCATGTGTTATATTCTGTTTAACCTCGCTTTTATGATGATTAATTTAGTGCATGTACATACTAAACATTTTTGAATAGTGTTTTACTAAATCAGTAAGATTGTAAAATTTTACCACTTTTTTTTTTAAACAATTGTTATCTATCTATCTGTAAACTACTATATATATTTTAGCTACTAGCATTCATTTGTAACATAACTAATACTAATGATCAAGATACCAAGTATCAACAAATCATATATTTAAATTATATTTTATTTGCTATTATTATGAATTATTTGATCAAACTAAAATATTTTTCTAAATATTTTATTTTTGGAAAATATACAAGCAATTAGATTTGACAAACACTTCAAATTAATGTGTATATAGATTATTCTTAATAATCAGTATGTAACTTTTTTTTAATTCATAAATTTTAAACTTTAATAGAACACTTAAAATATGATCTATAAGAAACTAAAACCAGACAATGGTCTTAACAAGTAATTAAAATGTAGTCTTTAATAATATTCTATGATGATTAATGCAGCTGGAGTTTCTGAGTTGGGTTTCAACTGAATAAAATATAATTCTTTAATTTATACAAGATATGATAAAACAAGAACAACCAGTTTGCTCTGATTCCATCTGTAGTAAGCTTGAGTAATCAGTGATTATTTGCTCTTGTTTTATCAAAAAAAATAAAAAATTAGATTGATTATTTGAATGGAACTATCATTTTCCACATCCCATTTAGAAGTTTCTAAATAACTGCCAGTATGATTATTTATTTATTTATTTAATCTGTAATAGCTATCAGTAACAATATTAATAATATTATACTTGAATGATTTATTTTTAATATTTTGAACTTTTTTTCATGATATATTATTTTTAGTTTCTTTTTTTTTTTTAATGTTTTATTTTATATTTGCGTTCACTATTAATTTGATTTACATTTTAATTTATTATTGTTGTTGTTTATCTAATGCAAATATTACTTGTGGATTATTATTATCTCAGAATTGTTTTATTAAGTATTAATATAATATACTATTTTTTATAATTAACTTTGATTTTGAATACAGTTATAATTGTTTCAAATTTAATATCTATAAGATTTTATTAATTTATGATTATTACAGATTACTCTTCATTTATTTAGTAGCCCATTTAGCTTCTTATCATATCCATCTATGCTGTAAACAGAACTAAATAATTTAATTTTAAGCTATCAGTTTAAAATAGTTTTTAATATTTTTTTGATATATGTAAACCTATTGCAGTATTTTATAGATTTAGTTATAGTATAGTATAGATTTTAATATTTTCACATAGTTAGTGAATTATGACAAATTACCTTATTTAATTTTTAAATGCTAAATTTATATTCACATAGGCTGATAATCTAGCATTAATATGATATTGACACTTTAGGTTATACTTTTTATTTATATGTTTTGATAAGAAACTATAATTTGATTATGCAATTTTTTTTTGGGGGGGGGAGGGAGTTGGACTATCTAATGAAAGGAGATTGCTTGGTGTTGGAGTTGTTAACTTGATATTTTCTTTTTGTGAAATTTCTAGATGCATTAATTTAAGACATATAATATTAAAAATTGTTTTGCACTATAGTATTTAGTTTAATTCATCATCATCATCAACCATTATCAATCCACTGCAGGATGAAGGTCTCTCCAAGTTTAATCCATCTTTTCTGATCTTTAGCTTCTCTTCTCCACATCACCCCTGCACACTTTCTTATTTCATCCATCCATCTCACATGTGGTCTCTTTCTGGGTCTTTTACAATCTCTTGGAATCCAGTTTAAAATTTCAATTGTCCATCTATTATCATCTCTTCTAGCAATATGCCCAGCCCAACTCCATTTCAATCTTTTAATTTTTTCAATAAGGTCAGTAACACCTGTTTGTTGTCTTACCCATACATTGTGTTTTCGATCTCTTCTTGTTACTCCCAACATACATCTCTCCATACTTCTTTGAGTGGTCTGAAGTCTCTGTATTGCTCTTCTATTAAGTGTCCAAGTCTCAGATCCATAAGTAAGAACTGGTAAAACACATTTGTTAAAAACCTTCCTTTTCAAACACATAGGCATATTTATTTCCTTTTAGTATCAAGTTATTTCTACCAAAAGCACTCCAACCAAGTTTGATTCTATGATTAATTTTTTTTATTATGTTTCCATCTGTATTAATAATCTGACCAAGGTATTTGTAACTGTTAACTTCTTCTAATTCATCATAATCAATCTTTATTTTCATATTTTGAGCAAATCGATTAAACATTACTTTAGTCTTTTTAACATTTATCTTTAGTCCTACTTTCCTACTTTCATCTGATAATTCCTGCAACATATCCTGCAGCTCTGAAGCATTATTTGCAAAAACAACTACATCATCTGTGAAATCTAAATGACTTAAATAATCTCCATTTACTTTCACTCCTTTAGTTTCCCATTTTAATCCACAAAATACTTCTTGCAGCACTGCTGTAAAAAGTTTTGGAGATATGGAGTCACCTTGTCTTACATCTTTCTCAATGTTGATTTTCCCAGTATTATTATGTAATCTAATTGTTGATGTTGCATTTTTATAAATATTCTTCAAAATATGACAATATCCCGGATCTATACCTTGATGATCCAATGCTTTAATCACTGAAGAAAGGTTTATAGAATCAAGTGCCTTTTCATAATCTACAAATCGAAAACATAATGACAACTCATATTCATTCGTCCTTTCTATAACTTCTCTCAACACCTGGATATGATCTACTGTACTAAAACCACTTTTAAATCCAGCTTGTTCTCTTAGGTTGGTGGAAATCCAATGTTCTCTGTAGACGAGTTGTAATTATCTTGGTAAAAATTTTATATAAAACTGATAAAAGGCTGATAGGTCTGTAATTTCTAATATCTTCTTTATCACCTTTTTTAAATATTAATATTATTACTGCATTCTTCCAATCATCCGGTACATCTTTATCATTTACCATTTGGTATATAACTTTGCTAAAAAAAATTCTATTTCTTCACCTGCTTCTTTTAATATATCAATTATAATTCCATCATTACCTGGAGCCTTTCCTTTCTTCATACATTTAATTGCATATCTCACTTCTTCATTTAAAATTCTGGGCAATTCGGAAGATGTAATAGATATTGGAGGTACTTGTTCTTTATTACTATATAATTCTTGGATAAAAATCTTCTACCAATTTCATGATGTCATCTCTCTTTTTAGTAACAATTCCCTCTTTTTTTCTTATTGCAGATATAATAAATTTCATACCAATATGTTGTTTTACATTCTTAAGACTTTTATTTTCTTCTACAGC
The DNA here is from genome assembly GCA_028023455.1 of Epiperipatus broadwayi. Classification (NCBI taxonomy): domain Eukaryota; kingdom Metazoa; phylum Onychophora; class Udeonychophora; order Euonychophora; family Peripatidae; genus Epiperipatus; species Epiperipatus broadwayi. The sequence continues at coordinate 403,859 of JAQFVV010006711.1, forward strand.
TTTCCTTGCTAGTTCACAGTTATACTTTCTTATATCATTTTCAACTCTTTTCCGCACCATTTTACAAAATTCGAGATATTCAATTCTTTTTAATGCATCATTTTTGTATATCTTCATATTCCTTCTTTTCTTCATAAATTCTCTAGTCTCAGTAGAAATTTTATTGGTCAATTGCTTTTTTCTACCAGCTATTTTTGTTGCAGTTTTTAAAAGTGTATCAGTTATTTTCATATTAATTTCATTCAAATCTGAATCATGTTCAAAATCTACTAATACTTGAAACCGATTTGTAAGTTGTAATTTAAATTCATTAGAATGTTTCTGAAGATTAGGAATATCAATTGTAAATATTGTTTTTCTTAATAATTTTTGTCTCTCTAGTTACCTTACTAATCGATGATCATTTCCTGTGTTAAATTTATTAAGAACATTACAATCTTGAAATATGTATTTCCTGTTAGTCAAAATATAATCCAATTCTGCAGTACCTTCATTTGGATGCTTCCATGTCCATTTCCTTTTAACATTTTTCTCAAAAAAAAAAATTCATAATATGAAGTTTTTTTTTTTCTGCAAACTCCACAAGTCTATGTCCTCTCTCATTTCTATTACCATAACCAAAATTACCTACAGCACTTTCATCTTTCATTTGTTTACCAATTCTAGCATTAAAGTCTCCCATAACAATTTTAAAATGTTGTTTACTCTGATCAAAAGCCTTTTGTACATCCATATAAAAATCTTCTACTACTTCATCACTATGAGAACTTGTTGGGGCATAAACCTGAATTATCTGCATTTGGTATCTGCTATTAAGTTGCATAACTAATCTTGCCACTCTGTCTGATACACCATCAATCTCTACAATATTGTTCTTCCACTTTTTATTTATAATGAATCCTACTCCACTTGTATTTCCAATATTTGTGCCTTTATAATAGAGTATATGTCCACTTTTTAAATCAATGGTCTCTTCACCTTTTCTTCTAACTTCACAAAGTCCAATAATGTCCCATTTAATATAAGAGAGTTCTTCTTCTAATTCTTGCAATCTTCGTTCACTTGAAAGTGATCTGCAGTTGTAAGTACCTAAATAAAAAGTCGTCATCAAATGGCAGCCTGGGTCCGCAATCAGGGGATTCTTAGCACCCACCGCCTTCAGCCACCAACCGCTGCCTTGGTTGGTGACTTTACAGCCTCCTGGGAATAAGGGCCATGCTTTATTTTTGTCTGTCATAATTGTATATATGTTTTGGAAAAATATCATTTACACAAACATTCATTCTGCCTTATCAGGCACTGAGAAGAAAGACCATGGTGTTTCTCGATCTTAAACTCAGAGGTAAAAAGCCAATAAACTCACCACGCTGGCTAATGCATGTTGGTGAGCAGCCCATCCATGTTCGTATACTATATGAATAATCACATAGTAATAACAGCTGCAACGACAAGAACGTATGGAGTGGACATTAGGAATTTGCCCTGCTCGGTTCCTTTAAGGCCTCCAAGAGGAATCAAAGGGTCTCCTTTCAGTTAATAGCAAACTCCTTTCTATTCAAAAATATTAGTAAAAAATTGATGTTTAGTCTTTAGAAACAATTGCTACTTTTGTATAATTTCAACAGTTTTTAAACACTAAAATTATACTTCGGATCTTCAAGCTTGTCATGTTCCTACTGAGGTATATATATATATATTTTCTTAAATGACAATATTGTGGACACAAGTAAATTTGATTTAGGATTTATTAGAAAGAAGAATTTTCAACTTTTTCTGATTGTATTATTAGGGATTTGATTTTTTTAAAAAAATAACAAAACAAATTGTATTCTATGTTTTCCTGAATATTAAGTGTGGGATTTCATAAATGATAGCTAACAAGAATAGAATAGAAGTGTAAAGAAGATATAGTTATGTACTGTTTGTAAATACTTTTGATCTTTTTTTTATATTTTTGACAGAATATGTACCTGAAAATAATAAAAACCATGGATGTTATCATTGTATATGATAATAATAGTATTCCTAACATGGAGAGACTATTTTCATCATCTTTTTATAATGATACAAAAATATATTTCTAATATATTTATCATATTGATTTGTTTAGATTTGGACAGAAATACCCAGAGAAGTTAAAACAGCTTTTTATAATCTTTAAAATAGGAAGGCTACAAGCTCTAATGGCGCATCTGGAGAAGTTTCAAAATATGGGCTTTAATACTATTGGTTTTTTTTTTTTTTTTGGAAATACATGGATCCTGCAGTTGCGTTGTCTGATCTTTAGTATGCATTTATTGCTTCAATTGATAAAAATAGAGGAGAATAGAAAAAATTTAAGTAATTATCATAAAGCATCTTTATTGCCCACTACAATTTTTTTGAAATTATTACCATTTACAGATGGTTATCAGAAATGTAGTTTTATAGAATCAGACATGCCATAGACATGAGTTTAGTTGCTAAATTTAAGGAAAATTTAAATATTGCTTTTATTGATTTGATTATGATATTGGCTCAGTTAATTCAACTGATTTGTATAATATTTAAAATTAGTTGATTATCTAACAATGTTATTTATATTCTACATCTTCTACATGATGAAATGAAAGGATTTTCTTATTACTGCTGACTGATAATTTGGAAACTGGTGTTAAAGAAGGATGTATACTAACTTAAACTTTGTTTTTGTCTAATAATAGTGCTCTTTGAAATAGTTTGTAAATATTTTTATGAAGTAGGCAGCAAAATGCAATATGGATTTGATGTTGTAGTTTTTAAGTTTAACAAGTTAAAACCAAAAAATAAGAACTTCATCTTATTTAGCTTTTAAAATTCCTGTATGTTGATCATTATCTAATTGTATTAATTTAAAGAAATATTTACATGTATTAATTGTATTAATTTAAAGAAATATTTATAAAACATTGTTAATATTTTGAATTTAGAAATTAATATTTTTAAAAAATTAAATTCTTTGTTAAGCAGATATGAAAGAAAAATCTTCAGCAACTTTTAGCTTGGATTATTATCAGCTTAAGAATGTGAATTAATTTAGATATCTTTGTAAAAAAATTATATATGGAAAGATGAACTCAGATGCTGAAGTGTAACACAAACTTTCATTTTCTGCATTTAATAAATTAAAATATATTTCATTATAATGATAACCCAGTTATACATATTATTCTGGCATATTTATTGTATGGAAATAAGACTAGGACTCTTTCTTATTGATGTAAATATAAATGCACTGGAAAAATTTCAAATAAGGATGCTCTATAACATTTTGAAAATATCAAAATCAAAATACTAATTCATAATGTTGATTATATCATTGTAATGAACATCTTTATTGGATTAGGCATTTGTGGCAAATAAATATTAATAGGCTTGTGTAAAAATATTTTATGTTGAACTTGAATATGAGTTTTCATAGAGGCAAGTCTCATTATTGTTATAAAATTTTTAAAGGCACTTTAAAAAATTACAATATTGATGATTGCCTTTATTGAAAGAATGTAATTGATGAAAAGAAACAATAGAGAGCAAAAATATTGAAATTTTTCAGAAAGTATAATTTTTTGCAGAATGTTAAGATATTATCGTGTTATGTAATTTTTAATTTTTTTTTCTTCAGCTTCTTAGAAGAGCTACAATCATTTATTATGACTTCTAATGATATATCAACAGACAAAGAACAGTTCTTTTTACTCTAGTGCTATCCAGTATAAACTTGAGTGCTGACTGATTACCAGATGTACATAAAATCCCTATTTTTAGTATTATTCAAAGTTATGCTAGATGGGACTAGAGTGGAGAACAGATCTTGTCACACTGTTAAACTGGAAAGTGTGACAATTTATTTATATATTATTAGTTTAGCTTATCTATTTTTTATCTTTATGCTTGAAGTTTTAATAAATATTTATATTTGATTTCTAATATCTATAAATATTAATTTGCTAATTATATAATTAAGATTTGAGGTATTTTTTATTGTTTAGTTTTGATAATATATTTTAAAATTAGAATTTATAATTATATATTACATGTTTTTTTACTTTTTTTACATACATTAAAATATTTCTCATGTCATAAAATGCATCAAATATGCAGAAATACTTTATTTTTGATATCAAATAAGACAGAAGTAGTAATATTGGATCAATGTAACATTTTTTTGTTTAAAATAAATAGCTCTAAGAAGGAGGTGATAAAGAATATCTTTCAGGAAGTTGATGGCATCTTCATGAGTCTTTGAAAAAAATGTGAGATTTGATGAATTTAAAAGAGCTATACTTGTTGGTATTTTTAGCTGGAGCACTAGTATCTGATTGAAAAACATTGGTTAGTATTATTGTGATTGGAAGTCATTATTAAGAATGGTCAATAGATGTTGTGAAGAATTATATCCAGAAAATACAGGAAATAAATCCATTTCAAAATAAAACAAATATCTGAATGCTTTAGTGTTTACTAAAATATTAATGGACAAATTGAAATTTTGTAACTATTTCTGATAAGATTTTGTGATGCAAAAGCAGTTGTAGTATTGTTTTAAGAATTTTGATAATGAAAGCTTGCCATATGTCAGATGAATAATTATTTTTTACGCTTTTCTTAGTTACTGAAAGGACTCAATTTATTTTGACATTCACCAAAAGAAGGCTGTATGTCAGAATGCTTTCTCACAATATGATGATGAAACTGTTGCAATTTGGGCAGGTTTTCTTTATCTTATCATTAATTAATATAAATGCAGCACAATTGTAGATTGTTTGAATATTGAGATTTTGGGGCTAGGACATCTCCCACAGCATAGTACCTATATTATGTATTGAATCTTTATGGGTCTTTCTTGAATAGGCATTGGAAGATTAATATTTTTTTATTGTCATTTCTCTAATGGATTTGAAAAATTTCTACTTTAATTAAGAAAATGGTCAAATGAGTACTTTTAAAATCAATTGGAAAAGGTTATCCCATTCCTAAACATAGGTAGTTTGACTTTAGGAATTATTTTAGTTTTCTCATGTACTCTACTGTAATAGAAACAATCAAATGGATTTATTGCTTAGGAATTCATAAGAAGTTTAAGCACTGGAAGTGTTAGAATTGGAATCATTCAAGGACCTTAAACCTCCAGAGGCTGATGCTCTATCACTGCACTAAATCATGCTAAGCATTTTATTTTAGTCATAGTCTGGGAATTATACCTACTATGGAACTCATTTTTATTTAATCAGATAGCAAAATAGAAATGAAATACAAAATTGCCTTCTACAAAATAAGGACAACATTACCAATCTTTATTATTGAAATTATGATCAGATATATATTTAGAATATATTAAATTGTTAGCTGGATAAATTTGAAATAGTTTTTACTATAGTAGCAAGCTCTAAGTTTTGAGGACTAGGAATATAAGAATAATTGAGGATTGTTATAGAATGGTGACTATATATGGACAAGTTTGGCAATTTTTTTTTTTTAATTTCACAATCACAATTATTTCATAATTTCTTACACAGTTTATTTTAGAACCTTAAAATATTTTTTATCCATGCTTTAATATTGATTTCTGAAAACAAATTTTGTTATAAAATATATCTAAAAAGCTTTTTTTTTTTTAAATATCTGTTGATGCTTATCACCAAAGTATTATTTTTTTTGCAAAAATTAGCACCCACATCCCTACTTTTTACATCCATGTCAAAAATTATCAGTATTTCCTTTTCTTTAAAACTAGAACATTTCATTAATCCAGTATTCTCAAACTTGAAAGTATGATTAATTTTTTTTTAAAAAAGGGGGAAGGGGAGATAATTTTTTTGTTTGTTTGTTTAAACAATTAGTGCAGTATTAAGCATAGAAATTACTATATGCTGATGTTTTTGTATTTGTAACTTTTAAATCCTATAAAAGCCTTGAGTATAGTTATGGAATATAAAAAAATGGGAAACAACTAGTTTCTTTCCTTACATTTTTTTATTTGTGTCAAATAAATCCTCAGATTTATCATTAAGCTGACTTTAATTATTTCTTTTACAAACTTCAATAATATGATTTCCTTTTCTAAACTTTATTTTTTATAGATCATATATCAGAATTTAAAACTCCACAGCTGGTACCCTTTGTATTATTTTGTAAGAATTATGGAAAATATTTTAAGAAATTAACAGAAAATAATTTTAATAGAAAATTGTACAGTTATTGTTTTTATTAAAAGTGTGTTGCGACTTAAGAGCTCCCTGTACAGTCATCATCACATCTGATTGGCTGTCATATAAGCATTCTAAAAGCGCTTTGGAGAAGGTTTCAGCCTTTCACTTTAATTAAAAATTAAATGTAAATTATAAATTTAGAGTTTGAAGTTTTAAAATATTATTATAGCATCTTCTAATCAAGATTTTGATTTAAAAAAAGGAAATTGCACTATGAATATAAACAAACTAAGATTTTCATTACTATATATTCAAAAATCATCTTTATTTATTTTATTAAAGAATAGTTAGTAGTGAGTGGTCATATTTGTACTTATAGAATTAGAACAATTTGTCTCATAAAAATTCATAATAATAAAAAATCATCGTGTATTTCTGATCACTTTGCATCCGTTAGATATTTGGTTAATTTCAATATGCCATTTATTGGGTTCCACTTTAATAGTTTAACACATTGCATAATAATGGTATATGCCACTCATTAAACTGTAATGTTCTAGTACTAAGAGCAAGATGTTAGTAATTTATTTTAATCATATCAGTGAAGTGAGCCAGCATTGGCAAACTACTATCGATGATGATCAGGAGGTATTGCTTGGTTGCTTAGCAACCTCAACTTTCTTCAGCCAGTAATTAAATTATGCATATTTTATCAGAAATATTTTTTTTATCGTTTTAATAATGATTATGGTAAATTTGTTGAGTTTTAGTTTGTTTAACAACTTATACTTATTTTGTTAATTTTATATATATATTGAATAATTTACCAGCTAATCTATTAATCTAAATTTTACTGACAATTTTTACTAATAATGAAATGGAACATTTATAACAGCCAATTAATTACTTGAAACTTTTTCTAATGACTTTAGTTAATTTAGGTTATTTAATATTAATTTTGAACAATCTTATTATTAAGTAATCATATTATATGTTTATTTAATTCTGTTACATTATTTTTTAAATTTATCTTTTTAAAAAATTCACTATGTATTGCTGAAGGTTCTCATTAATGATTTTGATAATTATTTATTTAATTATTATTGGTTTATAGCATTATTCATTTATTTTCAAGTATATAGTTAAGGATTCTTTTTTTTTTCTGTGTATATATGTGTGTAGTATATTCTTGTTTATGCATATGTATGGGTTTTTAATTCGTCCACCTTTTTAAATTTATTTATAGTTCTGTTTTTACATTACATTTATGCAATTTCATTGTTGTAAAAATGCATTAGCAAACAGACTGATATGCCCAATAACATCTCCATTTTGTTTTATAAAGCAATTTAATGCTTTTATAAAGATTTAGGAAATTCTTTAACTGATTTTGTACAAATAATGTTAAAAAAAAAAAATTGAAATGAAAATTTTATATTAAATGAGCTTTTAATAATGTTTATAAATTATTCTGTGCTCTTTGAAATTAGATCTTAAAAAAAAAATGTTTATATTTTATTTGGAATGTTTTTTGTGAGCAGAGTCTTGAACAAATAAGAAAAAGTGAGGAGAAAAGATTGGAAACTTAAAAAATATGGATTTGGTGTAGAAAAGGAAAAATAACTTTGAAGAACAAGATTTAACACAGCTTGTGTAAGCACAAAGAATGGTAATCATGTGATGTTTTGAGGTTTAATACCAATCCTGCCCAATAGGATTATGGTGACTATGGTTATTAAAGAACCAAAGACACCAAATAGTAAGGATGCTGAACTGAGTTCAGATCTATACAACTGTACAAGCTGATGAGCTTGAGTTGAAAACATTATTGTGTTTTCATTTCGGGCTCAAAGCTTTATAGTTAGCTAATAGGGTGGCTGCTGGAGGGTTGCATTAGATCCTAAGATCTAGATGCAGAGCTCTCAGATCCAAGGTTCCTCACTGATGAACGCCACAAGCTAAAAACTCTTCTGGGGATATTGGTTGAGTAAGCACTAGATAGGGATTTTATGCACAAACCTTTCTGCATTCAATGATTACTCTGGCTTGCACTGAGTAACGCTACTGTATGGAGAGTTTTTTCTCTGTGTTAAACAGCTTGTGTAAGTATAAAGAATGATGATCATGTGATGATTTGAGGTTTAAGAACAAGATTTTTTGAAGAAATTAAAGAATCTGTATTGAACATATATTTAGCAGTAGAAGATATAAAAATGGCATTGGTTTATTCTGGGAAGATGAGAAGGAGAGAGGTTGAAGAAGAAGTTGATTGATTATTTTGAGGAAAGTGATAGTTATAAACTTTAAGAAATTAGAGCATCTGTTACATAGAAAGTGATCTAGGATATTGTCATAATTTGCCCTATAATAAAAGACTACTAATGTGTTATTAATGTTTATAAATACAATTTAGTGAATTCAAGAAGGAAAGATTCCTGGATTGAAACTCAACTCGTCACCTCCAGTGCTCAAATGTAACATAACCATCTGAATAAACAATATTTTAAACAGCTTAGTAACTAACCATTTGATTATTATTATTATTATTTTTAATGCTAAATTTAAGAAATTTAACAAATGATGATGATAGCAAGAGAGATTTAAAATAGAACAGGTTTTTAATATAATGTCAAAAGTATTTTGCAGTTTATTAAAAATGAATTTGAGAAAGTTCTGTAAATATTTAATTGGAGTATAATGTTTAGACATCAGAGATGTAGTCAGTGAAAAAGAACTAGAGCTTCTGAAAAATGATATTAAGAGAAGAAAATAAAAGAGAATAAGTACGTTAAGCAGAAAAATTTAGGAAACTGAAGTTTGAAAAATGCGAGTAGAAATTAAGTAAAGAGAATTGGTAACGGAAGGGGAAATGAAAATATTTTTAAAGGTGATATTGTATTTTCAAATTATGCTGGAGCAAATGAGTTAGAAATGGTATTAATTCTTTTTCAAAAAATTAAGCATGAAAATAAAATTGTGAAGACCATGTTGAAGGAATGTACGATAAACTACATATATGTATTGTTTTCGTGAAGGTTTGTGATGTGTTTTAAGATTACAAACTTATGTTTTAATCTCATTGATTCTCAATCATCCAGTGTACTATCTAATTAGAAACAATACTATGAGAGATAGTTGCACTCACAAACATCAAAAGTAATCACCTCTATCCTTGGCAAAACAATGGCAAAATAAAATACTACTTAAACAAGAGAAAGAATTTTCTATCTCTAAAAATACATATACTGGTTAATGTACAAAACTAACAAATAAATACCAGTCATAGAGACTTTAAAATATTTTACATAGCATAATAATATGTTTTAATATTGGATTATTTCCATCATCTAATATGAGTATTGAATGTCTTTAGAAAAATTTAAATTTATTTAAATATTCTAAATACATTCATCTGTTAGTAATAGCACATCAAACAGGTTAATATATGCACAATGTTTTAGAGATATTATTCTCCCCTCTTCTTCAGGTGTTGATGGCCTGACTAGTGACAGTACTAGCTTGGGATTCAAACCTGGACCATTAGATTCTTGAATATTGAATTTTAAGGTAGCGCTCCAAACAACTGAGTCATCCTGCCAAATCTGAAATTAAATTTGTAAAAAATATTTTGGCATATATTTAAAACTGAACTGAAATGTTACTCAAGAAAATTCGAACAATTCTTATTTTTTATTCAAGATATGTAAATAACTAATAGTATTTATATTAAATAGTTTAAGACAGTTGTTATATATTTAAAAAGTTTGTTATGCTTTTATTACTTTTAATCTTTTTGTATTGTTTCATTAAAATTATGCTATCATTATATGATATGATGCATACATTGAAAAGGTAACTGGTTCTCTTTCCAAGCTGCCTGCAGCACAATTTTTGAATTAACACGTTATGTAGCGACATAGTTTAATTATTTACCACATAAATTTTAAGGCGTTGGTTTGTTTGGATCATGAATTATGACATGAAATGTGACAAGGTGTTTCATACTTTAACTCTTGATGAAACAATGCTCTAACATTACATTTTATTTTAAATTGGGTAAAATTGTTACTGAAGTACTTGAAATGATGGTAATAAATCCATGAGTTACAAGAACATTTTCAAGTGGTTTACAAAATTTTGTGATGTCAGAGAGAGCATTGAAGATGACCTATGAAGGTATAAAACACACTATTACATATCATGTCATAATTCTGATCCAGACATGTTAATGCCTTAAAAATTTTTTTTTGTTGAATAACTGAACTATGTCGCTGTGTAACATATGCTTTGATTTAAAGATTTCATTGCAGGTAGCTTGGTGAGAGAACTAGTTGACTGTTTCATTGGGACACTGTATGTAATATTAGCACTTTAAAGTTTGAACTTTTGATAAGAACTACTACTAAAAATCAGCTTGGTGAGAGAACTAGTCTACGGTTTCATTGGGACACTGTATGCAAGATTAGCACTTAAAAGTTTGACCTTTTTTTTCCATATGTCAAATGCATTGACCGGGAAGCGAACCCTGGCCAGCTGCTTGGAAGGCAGCTATGCTAACTGGGTCACCAACGCTTGACAAGTTTGAACTTTTAATAAGAACTACTACTAAAAATCAAAAAAGTTCTATTGTAAATATTGAATTAGAAAAGTTATAAGAAAGAAATGTATTAAAATTAGAATTTTCTATTTCGGGCTTTTCACACTAATATTTTCTTCAAATTATAACAATTTTATTTTAATTAAAACAATTTTTATAAATGATTTTATATACTTATTTTAAAGTAGGGTTAATGCTTTAAAAGTTTCTTGATGTAGATTCTATAATCAGGCAATAAAAATCTGATCATTATCTCCTCCCCCTCATTTTTTTTTTTTTTTCTAATATCTTATGGTGAGAGTTTTATCATATAATAATGAGTTTCACATTACCATCATGATAAGTTGCTATTTATTGGTTCTGATTACAATGATTTAATGTTTTATTTTACATTTTAATTATTTAGTATCTCACCACTTTTCTAAATTATAGCTTTGATGTGATAAATAGCTTCTAAAAACACAAATGTCTTGAAAATTGCAGTAATGTTTTGTTGGGAAAATATATTCTGTCTGTTTAAATAATTATTTTTATTATATCAAAGGAATATGAAAAATATATTTGTAATTAATATATTTAATTAATCTTCTACACAGAAATATATATATAGCACTGAGGCATCATCTATTTAACTAAATATGAAATTAAGATTTTTTAGATCTTACACAATTACAAATACCTGTAAAATAATTAGTGAAATGCAAGAGCATAGGATTACAATTTGTGGTTTTGGAAAAATCTTTTTAACTGTTTGCAATTTCAACCACAATTTAAAAAATAACTAACATTTTATTTATGTAAAAATGTTAATTAATTGCCTAGAAATTTATTAGATTACTAAATTAATAAACATACAAATATACTTGTCTGCTGAAAGATTTTCCATATTTATAAATTATTGGATTATACTTTTGTGCTTCATTAATTGATTTTTTTTTAAGAAACGAATAGTTATGTAGCATTTATTGAATCTCATTTGCATAGTAGCTAAATTGAAGACATTTTTATGTTCTATATCAATGTTTTTCAATCTTTTTTATTATTGTGGATTCATAAATAAAGATGTGTGTATGTGTGGTTTAGCAATATAAAAGTACGTATTATAAATCAGTTAAACTTCGTATTTCGCTGCTGCGATAAAAATATTGTATTTATTTTATAGAACGACTTATACATTTTAATTTAGTAAATATATAATTATAAATAAAATTAAAATTTAGTGAGACCTTTGTTTTTGCACCTGTTCAACAGTTAAATTAATATTTGTTTGCCAATTTGTTAAAATTGAATGAAGAGTTGGATCTATGGATTAGTTAAATATTTTTGTTGGCTAGAGAATATAATGTATTTGTAAGTTGGATAAATTTTATTATAATAATTACAAATTATAATGTTGCATTCAGAAGTATAAATTCATGACTGTAATATTTACACATGATGGATTTTTTAAATTATATAAAGTAAATTATATCATTTTTCAAGAAATATGCATGTATTTGTGGAATATATAAATTATATTTGTCAATAATACGTGCATTGACAAAATTAAATTTAATTATTTAATTAAATATTATTTAAAACTAAAGTATTTTCAATATGATGCACTATATTCATGACTTTTAATTATTATAAGTTAATCAGACTGTATTATATATTTATCAGGGATGTCTCATGTATCCACACTTAATATCTTTTATTGGCTTCTTAATTGGATACTCTTAGATCTTTTGCTAAAGATATTATGATTTGTTCAATATACAACAACTTTTTTTTCCTGATCATTTTCTTTACACATACCAATTTAATATTTTCTGGGCTGAATATATTTGTGCTTATTTTCACATTTTCTGATGCTTCATTATATAAGTATTTATGCTGTCTAATTATTGTTGTAATATTTAAGTGAATCCCCTAGGCCATTGCATTGAATTGCGTATACAATCTATGGGAATTCTGTTTTACTGATTTATCTTTAGTGCTATTGATCCATTTATTTAAATTAACTAGTATCCTAAAACCTATTATAAAATCTTGTTTACAATTTTTTTAAATCTTTGTTGCTATGCAAAAAGGATATATGGCATAGAGATCCATGGCTGGAATTTATTTTCTCTCTCATTTTTGCATTTTATATCACGATTAAAAATTTTAATTAATTTGATTTTAACCAAGTCTGCTATGTAAATATCACTATTACAGTCTTTATCAGCTTCAAATTTACATAAGCAATAATTCTAAGTTAAAAACCCTTAAGTCCGCTGAAATTGAGGGTGTATAGTGTCTCTAATTTTATTTGGCTTAATTATTTTGTAATCAAAATTATTTTTATTATTTTTATATCTATTAATAAACAATTCTTAATATCACAGCTTCTGGCACTTTTCCCATATTCACTAATACAATATACTGCAGAAATCACACACATTTGTCTATACACTTCAGTTTTTAATTCATAAGATTTTCACACAACATATCACTGATGTATTTTTTTCTGTAGGGATGGCCAAAATTATTATTATTATTATTATTATTATTATTATTATTATCATCATCATCATCATCATTATTATTATTATTATTATTATTATTATTATTATTATTATTATTATTATTATTATTTTTTTATTTTCTCTCCTCATCATCATCATCATCATCATCATCTCAACAAGCATTAAATTGCATAAAATTTCTTTGCTTGATAATTAATCCTGTGGTTCAGGAGAATTTCATTCTGTAATATTCATTAATAAACATTGCAGTGATGTTCTTGCTTATTCATATTAAAACATTGCTAATTAACTGTTCTTTTTATTTATCAGAATTATTTTTAATAATAATATAATTAACTTAATTGTGTGAGTACGGGATACTATGCCAAAAAGTTGGTTATATTAAATGATGCTGCTTTATACTTATCCCTTATTTGACTATATTAAATGAATTAACAAAATTGAAAGATCTGACTATATATTCTTAGCCATTCTGTGATTAGTTGTTGTTTTGAAGAATTGTACTATTATGTTAGAATTATCACCGAATGGCTACAAAGCAGTTTTGATTTCAGAAAATATACAGTCAGATCATCCTACGATTTTGTTCATGAAATTAAAGCCCACAATAAAAGACGACTACAGATTGGTGTCATTCAATGTAACCAAAACTTTATGGTGCATTATTTGTACTGATTTAATTAAGGTAATCATAGAATTACTTTTTAAAAGCTATTTTGATGAACAAAAAGGATAATTTATCATCGATGTTTCAAATTAAACTAACAAGCAAATCATTATAATATTAAATAAGTATGAATATTACAGAATGTAAAACTCCTGGCCCATTAGATTAATAAGCAGTGGTATTACACTCAGTTTAATATCTTTTGAGATTGAAAACAAAATTATTTTGCTGTTCCTAGATAAAAAAAAACAAAAATATTGTATGTAATATTTAGTGAGGCTATAACCTCGAGAATATGCGTGTCAAATGCGATAGTCGGGACCTCTACAGGTGTTTAACCACAAGCATATTAAACACATATTGATTACTTACATAATCAATGTGTGTTTAATTTATAATTAAAAATATTGTATATAAAAGATCAATCAACAATGTGTTTGTGTACAGATCTTATGAAGTTATAACTGAATTGTATAGAAAAGAATACAGGAATAGTGGTGGAAATCTTATTAATAGAAATAGAGAAATAAAAATAATTTAAATTATAAAATAATTATTAAGCCAATTGAAATTAGAAGCATTATACACCTAAGATTTCAGATACCAAAAACTTATAAACTAACAGGGTTTAAAAGTTTTTAAAGCTAGAACCACTATTTACCTTATTAAAGCATAATACTGAAATTTTAAAAACTGATTTGGTTAAAATCACATGTAATAAAAATAACAACAAGTTAATTAAAAACTTCAATCATAGTATCACAGAGAATATGGAGAGAAAAAAGAAAACCAAGCCACAGATCCAATGCCATATATATCTTACATAGCCACAACAGAATATATATATGATGAGGATTACAATAAAATTGACAAAAGACTATTTCTTACAGATTGTATATACAGTTTCAATGCAATGGTTTAGAATGTTCAGCTATATATTATGGTAAATCTCAGCTTAATATTGCAATAAGAATTAGGAAGCATAAATACTTATACAATAAAGCAAATAAAAATCGTGCCCATATGTATGTATTTTTAGATAATGGAGAGTAAAGTGATCAAAAAATCAAAAATATATACACCTGGGTCTCATTTTACGCGATAGATAGGTTACTCAGAAAACACGCACAAACGAAATCGCGCAAAAATAGACGTAACTTACCTTGAAAAAGGGGGGATACGGACTGTGAGTTTTCAAAAATCGTGTAAAAGCAAAGCACCAATGTAAAATTACTTTAAAATTCTCGCAAAAAAAAAATAAGGAAATAAAATATGACTAATAAAAAATTTCAAATTTGGAAAAAATTGATACAAGACAAACTTTTTTTAACTATAATATTTAATTTTATTCAAAACAATATATTTTTATGCATAATTTACATTTTTTTATACATGTTTTAATTATTATCACTATTTGCCGATAAACAGGTTCCTTTGCAAACTGGTAAAAAATCAGATTCTTCACAAAAGGAAATACAACTAGCGCCAATGTCACTCTCACGTTGTGTTAATGGTTTTCTGGTGACAACGTAATTAGTAATTAATCTAACAACTAAAAATTAAATTCTTATTTTTGTCTTTAATTTTCAATTTTAATTGTGCCCACTTCTATTACTCACCTTTTAAAAATAAACTTGCTGACACTAAATGATTAATAATTGATTACGTTCTTTTTTAAAAAGCAAAAACAGAATATGATTTAAAATGCAAAATTAACATGCAAAAAGTTTGAACAAATTTACATTATAATCTTGCTACAAAATATCCAAGAAATGGAATGCATAATCATTTCATTTGCATAAATTTGCATCACTCTGAGTCAATTTATTATATTTTGTAATACGGCTATGATTATGAGGGCTTTGAACCTTGAAAGCGCTTAACCTTTTAATGAATAGATATTAAAATAATATATATTTTCTTTATTTGTTTTTAGCTTTGTGTGCTTGTGCGTGTTAGCGCATTTTATATATTTTGATTCATAATTAACCACAATGTATAAACTATTTGCTTATTATAATCTTGTAAAATTTAATGTGTGTATACATAAAATGTGGAAATCATGATTTTAATTTCATTATTGCATAAAATCTTACTATTATAAAGCACTGAAAATATTGAAATTACTAAGATGAAAGTCGAATTCCAATAATGTGCTATTACTTTCAATATACGTGAAATTTATTATTTAAAGTAATAGCGCATTATCGGAGTTCGACTTCCTGAGAAATGTGAATCGCATAACTTCAAAATCGCGTTAAATAAATCAGTGTAAAAAGAGACCTAGGTGTATTATATAATTAGATACCAACCAGTAACCACCTAAACATTCACAATAAAGATAGTAAACAATATTTCTCACTGCTGTCAAGGCAACCCTTTTCACCTTTTAATAGCAAGAATGGAAATCCACTCTTCCTAATGGTCCATTGAATATATATGGACACTTAAAAATTTGCAACTTGACCACAGAGAATGAAATATTGTTACAATGAAGTTTAAATAAACCTCCTTAAACATGAAATTAAATATGTCCATGTAATGCAGACCAATAAATAATCAATTATAACATTATAAAATGCAATACATATAAATTGCTCATGTATTATTTAAATAATAAGTGAAATAATGCTTAAAGCTAAATGGGATAATTATGTAATTAGATACCAACCAGTAACCACCTAAACATTCATAATAAAGATAGTAAGCAATATTTCTCATTGCTGTCATGGCAACCTTCTCACCTTTAAGAAGGGAAATCCAGTCTTACTAATGGTCCATTGAATATATATGGACACTTAAAGATTGCAACTTGACCACAGAGAATGAAATATTGATATAATGAAGTTTAAATAAACCTCCTTAAACATGAAATTAAACATGTCCATGTAATGCAGACTAATATATAGTCAATTATAACATTACAAACTGCAATACATATAAATTGCTCATGTATTATTTAAATAATGTGAAATAATGTTTAAAGATATATTATGTATTAACCAACAATAACATCATTGATAGAAGATTTAACAGTATCCAATTAATTACTCATTGGAATATATAAACTGTGAATACTAATAAGACCTTCCTGACAAATATAATGCAGTCTTATTAACTTATAATAAGCTATGAATGTGGTGCACTACAACTAAAATGTATTAGACTTCAATAATGTCTATAATTAAATGATTAAATTTTGTCAAATGCTTATACATATGTATGCACCAGTTTATTATATTTAGTAATAATGAAACCTACTTTAATTATTATTTTGAAATATGAAATTTTTTTTTACAGTACAGGCTTTTTTATACCTCACTTCTATATGTAATATATAGGAGGTTTGAACTCTGACTTTCACATGACCTTCAACCATCCATGCTATCTCATACTGCTGATACACCTGATCACACACACACATGTCGAAAAGAGAAATAATCAGCAATATATGTATTTCATGCTAAACCAGTACTCATCACTTGGTCCAGATTATCATCTCCACACATATATTCAATCAAAGCTCAGCTTATATTAAGATAGCCAATCTTCTTACTTTAATGGACAGGCTTCAAACCACTCCACCCCACAACTCTTCAGGCATTCATTTTATTGAAAATCTGATGATGGAATGCTCAACCGTCCATATCATTGTCAACCTTCTCTTTCTACCCATGTTGACCACAAATCACTCTTACCCCTCATGTACAGGACATAATCATTTACATACATATACAAGGGATAGGCAGACCTTAAAGCACTATATTTTGAAGTATGAAATTTTTTCTACAGTACAGGCTTTTTCATACCTGCACTTCTATGTGTAATATATAGGGAGTTTGAACTCAGACTTTCACACATCCCTCAACCATCCATGCTATCTCACTGCTGATACACCTACTCATGCACATGTCAAAAAGATAAATAACCACCAATATACACATTTCATGCTAATCCAGCATTCCTCAGTTGGTCTAGATTATCATTCTCCACACACATATACAATCAAAGCTCAGCTTATATTAAGTTAGCCAATCTTCATACTTTAATGGACAGGCTACAAACCACTCCATCCCACAACTCTTCAGTCGTCCATTTCATTGAAAATATGATGGAAAGCTTAAAACTCACCACAAGTCACTCTGACCTTTCATGTATGGGACTTAATCCATTTACATACATGTACAAGGGATGGGCAGACCATAAAGCACCTTGTCCTGTACATGAGGGGTCAGAGTGACTTGTGCTCAATATGGGTAGGATGAGAAGGTTGGCACTGAGATGAGCTTTCAGTGTTCCATCATCAATGAAATGAACAGCTGAAGAGTTGTGGGGTGGAATGGTTTGAAGCCTGTTCATTAAGTATGAAGATTGGCTATCTTAATATAAGCTGAGTTACCCATGTAGACCATAAGTCACTCTGACCTTTCATGCAGAGGACTTAATTCATTTACATAAATATACAAGGGATGGGCAGACCATAAAGCACTTTGTCCTGTACATGAGGGGTCAGAGTGACTTGTGCTCAATATGGGTAGGATAAGAAGGTTGGCACTGAGGTGAGCTTTAAGCTTTCCATCATCATATTTTCAATGAAATGGATGACTGAAGAGTTGTGGGGTGGAGTGGTTTGTAGCCTGTCCATTAAAGTATGAAGATTGGCTAATTTAATACAAGCTGAGCTTTGATTGTATATATGTGTGGAGATGATAATCTGAACCAATTTATGAATGCTGGTTTAGCATGAAATACATATATTGGTGATCATTTCTCTTTTCAACATGTGTGTGTGATCAGATGTATCAGCGGTATGAGATAGCATGGATGGTTGAGGGTCATGTGAAAGCCTTGAGTTCAAACCCCTATATATTACATATAAAAGTGCAGGTATAAAAAGCCTGTACTGTAGAAAAAAATTGTATTTCATAGTATAGTGCTTTCAAGTCTGCCCATCCCTCGTATATGTATGTAAATGGATTATATCCTATACATGAGGGGTCAGAGTGACTTGTGGTCAACATGGGTAGGATGAGAAACACTGAGGTGAGCTTTGAGCATTACATCATCAGATTTTCAATGAAAT
Source organism: Epiperipatus broadwayi (assembly GCA_028023455.1). NCBI lineage: Eukaryota > Metazoa > Onychophora > Udeonychophora > Euonychophora > Peripatidae > Epiperipatus > Epiperipatus broadwayi. Next base: position 422,883 of record JAQFVV010006711.1, read on the forward strand.
TGATGGCTGAAGAGTTGTGGGATGGAGTGGTTTGAAGCCTGTTCATTAAAGTATGAAGATTGGCTATCTTAATATAAGCTGAGCTTTGATTGTATATATGTATGGAGATTGATAATTTGGACCAACTGATGACTGCTGGTTTAGCATGAAATATGTATATTGGTGATTATCTTTTCAACATGTGTGTGATCAGGTGTATCAGTGATATGAGATAGCATGGATGATTGAGGGTTGTGTGAAAGTCCGAGTTCAAACCCTATATATTTAATTATTATATATATTATGATAGAAAATAAATTATGTAGGGTGTGCTTGATGAGGGAAGAGATATAATATAGGAATAATTTGTCTGAGTTTACATATGTATACAATTTAGAATGATTATGGGATGTAAGATATTTCAAATTACTGGGCTTCAGCATTATATCATTTGTTATTCAAGTATATTTTTTGGATTTATCTGTATATATCATTCTTAACTCAGGAAGAACAAGAAACTGATATATTTAATCATTTAGATTTTGATGGTTATTAATAGATGATCTGTATTATTCACATGTATTAATTGGCAGATTTTTAATAAATTAAATACAATAATCAATCTATAATAAGATCAGCTGTAAATAAATAAGCAATAGGAAGTATTAGAATCTAGTCTAATTGTTAGTTTTTTTCCTTCTTTCAAAATTTCTAATAATCCATTCCATTTATTTTAAATGATTTGAAAATCTTTTATATGACTTGAATACATGCATGGATATATATATCAGATAATGCATATTTATATGGAAGGAAATTGAAAATTAGTCTGCTATGAAACTCTTTTAAATATATTTTTATATGTATAGATATTAATTGCCTAGATGTGTTCTTATCCCTAGATAACTATAAATAATAATCTAATAATGTTATAATATAAATGTTAATATATAGCATATAATAATGTTTTGGTGATAAACATTGATTAAAATAGAATATGTATTATTTATCGAACTGCAAATGTACAGTTTACTTTTCAACATATGCATATATTTATAACAAATGATTTTTTATATGTATAGTATGCATATATAGTACGAAGAAAATTTTATAAAAATAATAATATAGCTATTAATAATAAATTGAGGAGACATGTTTTTATATATATTTACTGGGTGGGTAATTAACTCATGTATTCACTGAAGCAATAAGAATAATAAAAAAATTAAGTATTGCATATTTTTATTTTTAAAATAAAATATTGACTTTCTTTGTTATTAAATGTGGTCTGGGCAATATTCTTTTTCCTCAATAACTTTTTTTTTGTTATAGAAACATAATACTGACCTTATTTTCAAGAAATTATGATTTCTAATTGTTTTGATCTTTTTAAATCAGCATCAACTTTTTTGGATGTTCTAAAATTTTGTAAAATGTTTAGCATTATGCACTTAGAAAATATTTTATTATATAAAATACTGCATATCAAATTTGGAAAGGATAATAAAAGAAAAATAAAATATATGTGATTTTAACATAAGATGAAGAAATTTTATTAATAAATATAATCATGTATGGCTCTGTGAGGCATATTGTAAAATTTATTTACAAATTTTATTTTATTTTTTAAACATGATCACATAAGGCACTCAGAGAATGAAAAATGGTCTCTTGAATATCGTAAAAGTTGTGTTTTTTTAATAGTTCTTTTTGTTTTTGTATTTATACTTTTTGTTTGTTTGTTTACATTTGTCTTTGAATAACATATAATTGAAGTCATGAAGTTAAATATAGGTATTTCATGACTAGACTATAATTATCAAATTTAAATTATTGTTATCGCATTTAATATACATATAAGAAAAAAATCTATTTTTTTTTTCAAAAAAATATTGGCCAATTTTTCCACCTTAATATTATTCATTATTATAATCAAAATAGTCTTTTTTTTATTTATTTAGAACATGGATATTCTATCATATAAAATGCTTTTCAAATTTTTTCTCTGGCATATATGACATTTATTGATGGCTTGCTTTTCTTTCTATTTTCATTTTAATTAATGCTGATGGCTTTGCATTAATGCTTCAAAATGATGAGTAGAAACTTTGGGAAGCTTGGATTTGTCTATTATTTCTGAATTTTATTTTTTCATATCTTCTGTGATTAGCAATTGTATGATGAAATTATATACATTGTCATCTATGTGGAATGAGAGAATTTCTGATAATGTTTTTTAAGCAGTCTCTGAGAATATCTTCCTATATTTTCATTTTCTTCCCTTTTTACATTGTTTTTTGGCATTATTTTTTTAATTAGAAAAACAATCGAAAATAAAGATTTAATTAGTTACAATTTTCCAATTAATATATTTTCAAATATACCATTTCTTTATGTTTTAATTATTTATTGTAGCTTATTTTTTGTTTTTATTTGAAAGTGGTAATAGTATTTCACAAAATGTGTGCAATTGCTTAATTTTTTTCTATTCACTTATTTTTATTTATTTTATTCTAATAACATTAATTTTTTTCTATTCACTTATTTTTATTTATTTTATTCTAATAACATAATCTTATGAAGTATGTAGCCATAATCTTTTAATTTCCTCTTTTTTTTATTTAACTCTCTCTAATAATAACATAATCTTACAAAGTATTTTTTATTTTTGTTTAATTCTTTCTAATTTCTTGCCTCCAAAAATTATCCCTGATCTTGTTAGTTTTAATTAGCTGTTTATTTCTCTGGAAAACAACACTCGTGTTTATATTATTATTACTATCATTATTATTATCTTTTCTTTTTCTAACTACATCTACACTTAAGTATATTATCTCAGGGTATTGTTAAAATATGAGGCCTGTTCTTCAGGTAGACAACAGAAACGACTAAAAAACTTGTAAGAAATTCTGTGTTGTTAAAACATTATATTCTTTCTGCATTATTTGGTTGCTGAATATATTGTTGTCATGTTTTTATTTATTACATTTGCTGCCATGGAATACTCTTAAATTGTGAAAATATTTTAATTTTTCTATAAATAAAATATATTTTTATTGACTACACAAAATAGGGAACAAGACATGCCATGGATTACTTTCAGCTTAAGACGTACCTTATTTTCATTTTTTTTGTAAATGAAATGTTTTTATTTTATTATGTAAATTATAAAAAGAATACCTATTCATTTGTATTGATTTGTTTGCTAAATTAATTATTTTCATGTTTTTATTTATTAGATTTACTGCTATGGATTTAATTTCTTCATTAAAAAAATATTTTTTATACATCAGAAATATGTAAATTGTATTTTCTATAGATGTATATCAAATTGTTTTATATAATTTTTAGTTTTTCTTCTACAGCTATGTATTTGTATTTCGTGGTAGCAAAATATAAAAATTATCAACTAATTTCTAATAGATAACTAGTTAAATAGGTTTTTGAGGATCATTTAATGAATACAGTTGTTTAGATGTTCTCTCTATTTGAATAAGTGTGCCAAAAAGTAAAACTGATTGTGAGATTTTTCAGGCATTCGTTGTGTTGCCATTTAGAGATGATTTGATTTCAGAGTGATTATATAAATCTATGTATAAAGATAAATATTATTACTTTAAAATTGGTAATGTAATTAAATATACATCACTAAACTGAATCCTTTTATGAAAATGACAAGTATTACTAGATTATCACAATGAAAGACATTTGTAATTTATTGAACATGTTATAATATTAATACTTGTTTTTAGGCATATTAAATTAAGATGGGATTTTTGTCTTCACAGTTTATAGATGTAGGTTTAATAATCTAATAATATGATGTTTATTAAGATTATTCCCTAATAATGTGTTATATATTATGCAATCACTAAAATGATAATGGTTGAATGCTTTTAACATTATAACCATTTTTTTAATACTAACTGAAAATATAATTTATTAGAATTATGTTTTTATGTTTTTGATAATTTTATTCATAAACATTAAAGTATCTCTGTTCAACTTTTTTTGAAATAAGATATTATGTGATATATATGATTACTGGTAAAATTTGAAAATGTGAACGATAAAATAGTTAACAGATATTAAATATAATGCTCTTCACAATTAGAAAGCAAACATATAATTATATTTTGGCCAGTAGGAATTATTAATAAATCTATTTTTTTTAATCTGGAAATCTTATTTTACACATTTTCAAATACAACAAATAAAGTATGCTTTAAATAAAATAAGATTCTAGTTTAATCATAATCAGATTAGATCAAAAGCTTATTTGATATATTATTTTTTTTATTTAAAGTATGAAAAATATATATAGACCCAGTTATAAAAGGGTTATAAAATTGACACTTTTTTTATAGTCAGAATTCACACTTACATTCTGGGAGTTATTAATTATAACCAATTCCTTTTTTTTTTTTTTAATCTTAGCTTATCTTTTTAAAGAAAAAAAACAAAATTTGTTTTATATAAATTAAAATTCTATTCTATTATGATTTATGATTAATAATTTGAAAAGGCTTAGCAATACCTGAGAAAACGGATTTTCTTGAAAGCAGTTCTGTGAGCTATGTATTGTCATAGTTTATAATTTAAAAGTTAGTTGTTATATGTGTATATTATGTAATATGTTATTTTATGATGAATTCAGGCACTTTAATTATACATTCTTTAATATAATCAATTGTATTTTTGATTATATATATATGTATTTGAAATTTTTAGATTGATTACATTAATAAAATTATCAAAATTAATTAAAGCTATGATAATTATCAATAACTTTTATCACCTATGTTGATAAAATTATTGTTTGATCATGGTATCTTATTGCCTAACTTTTTCAACTTACCTTCAGTCACAGAATTTAACGTACATTTTTACATTTGCAGTAATAATTTTTTGTTGCTTCATAGCTTGTATTAAATATAGAAATTACTTGTACTTAAAAATAATCTATATATTATATTACCTGTATTTTCAGATCAATGGAGGTATTCCTCATACTGTCAAGAAAGATGCTCATGCTATTATTTTGGAATTTATTAGATCACGTCCTCCATTACGTCATGTAAGTTTCTATTTGTAATCCATTTGTTTTTACATTTTTTAATCAATATTTTAATCACATAAATAAAAGTCATTCAAATAAAAAACAAAATCAATATATGCAAAAACCAGAAGTTAAGATTGAAAGCAATTATTATTTAAAGTAACATATTAAATGTATATTATATTCTAATATTAGAAAAAAATCCACTTTTAAGATGACTGCAATCCTAAGATATGTAATAGTAATGATTCATTTATAGCATGGGAAACTAAATACAAAAACTCTTTGTTAGCCAATCATTGGAAGATTGATATTGAAATTGTAGAAGCTATTACTCAGCGAGGACAAATACATATTGAACCAAATGAGTTTTAATAACAGAAGAAATTATTCATAATTAAAAATAAAAGTTGGATTTATTCAATATTTAAGAAAAAAATCTTACGTTCTTAAAAAAATAATTACAAATTTGCTCATATTGATTGGCACTATAGTAAGAATGATAGACTCAAGAGATAAAAAAATTTTTTGATCAATATTTATTTGGAAAAAAATTGTGAGAAAAAATCTTAGATTAATCAGTTGAACAGAGCTGATGCTTGTATGTCATTTGAACTTCCAGATATTTGCCAGTAGGATTATCTAGTTTTAGCAAGTGCGATTTTATATATATATTAGTGCTTGTTTTTGAAGAATACTGCTGATTAAAATTTTTATTGGATATAAATTGTTTATTCAATTATAAATATACATTTAGATATAAACAACATATCCGAGATATCTCTCAAAATGCTTAAATATAAGTAAGTAATTTATTTAATCAAACCACATTCAAAGCTTGTGAATGAATAAATAGCTAATTATTTGTATCTATATTTAGAGAAAATTAACAACCATTTTGTTATTATATAGTATTTAGTTCTAAAACAGCGATCTCATCAGATGATCTTAGAAATTAATATTTCTAATTTAACTACTAAAAGTCTCCATATTGATATATTCGTGGAGACTGTTGTGAAATTGCAGGGTCCACCTGATGAGATTCCTATTTCAGGATGAAATACTATATAATGATGAAATCGTTTTTAGTTTTTTCTATGCATTGATATGGGTGACTAGTTATTTATTCATTAGCATGCTTATGTATGGTTTAATTAACAAAACTTTGTTATTTATTGGATTATGCATCATCCAGAGAAACTTGATCATTGCTAAATTGTAAATCAATTATCTTGCTGAAATTACAAATGTTGCGACACAATTTTGAAATATTTAAAGCCAACAACTCTGTAGAATCATCATAATTTATTATGCATTATATATTAGCAATACAGTAATATCCAGCTAATTATTTATCTTGTCTAGAACTAAGTAGATATCCAAGATAAAAATGTTTTACTTTTTCCATCTTATTTCTTGGATCTAATTTCAAATAATTATTGCTTTAAGAAAATAAAAAGTTAAACTAATCAGAACTAAAGCCATATTTTAACCAAATATTTTATTTCCCTTTGAATAATCATTTATTAATTAAGTATCAGTAGAAATGTGTAAATACTACATTGAAGATTGAAATATTTAATTTTTATTTTTGCTGGACTAGTAATAAATTTTAATTTTGTTTACATTTGAATGACTTTTGTATGCATGCACACACACACACAGGTATATACAACCTTGCATTTTTGCATGTTTAAATAATTTTAAAGTTATTAATTTTTTAATTTAAAAATTAACTTGATTAATTTTTGAATCAGTTAATTAGCGTGTAATATTAATGATTGAAGCTTGCATGTCAAAATCTGACCAATCATCAACTGATTTTCTCTATTATGCTTCTTTATAATAACAACATTCATAATTGTTATTTGAGTTAATCATTAAATGATCACTAAAAAAATATTGGAAAAAAATATTTCTGGAAATTTTTAATACTCAAAAATAAAATCGAATTATGGGAAGGGAAATAAAATATTTTTACATATATATGTATATGAAAACAAAATCATTTTCAAAGCGCATATTAAATATGAAATTTTAAAAGGTCATGTACAGATGTACAGTATATATGCAGTAGGCAGTATGTTATAGAAAGCAATAACATTTTTTCTCTATAAATATTGTTACATACTTTAGCAGAAAAATGATACTAACAAAGAGATGAGTAACATGAAAAGTGCATAAAGAAAATAATTCACAATTGGCAATGATTGAATTACATGAATATAGTATTAATTCATAAATTTGTATGTATGGGTGTGTATGTTTTATATACATATCTTTCTTAAGATAGTTAATATTAGAATCCCAGAGAAACACTTAAGTAAAAATCATTCACTGCATACCAATTTCAGTACTACATGATCTTTTCATATGTTTACAAGAGCAGATATCCTTATTTTAATCCAGAATTATCCTTGTAAGTTTGAGTAATCAATGGCCACCACATACTATAATATTATAAAATTGCCAATTTAGCTTTGGATCCTAATTTTCACTGATAACTATTCTATTCATTGAAAACAATAACTAATATAAAATATAATTTATTCATCTAGCTTTAAAGTATATATATATATATATTTGAAAATACAATAATTAAAAGTCCATAAAAATTATATGTATAACTATAACTTAGAAGCGCTTTCACTACCTTGTAGCTTTGTCAACTATCACATTTAAAATGTCAACTTCCCATAATTCTGTAATCCTAACGTTTGCTGCTTGCCTATTTATTAAATTTTGCTTGTATTTATATATTAACATCGCCTCTTTAATTTTTCTTTTATTATTATTTCTTTCAGTTTCCAATAGTTTTACATTGTCATAATCAAAATCAAAACCGTATATACATGATTTATTATGGTCATAAAAAACAGAAGCTTATAAATTATCACTATTTTTAAAATTTTGTTTCGTATTTTGAACCCTTTTAAATAATAATACGTGCTCTTTTGTTCTTTTTTTCAATGTGCACCTCGATTCACCTATATATCCACTACCACACCTACATGTCCATTTGTAAATAATATAATTTTTATTTGTCAATAAAGTTTTATCTTTTGAATTGTTTATTAATTTATTTAATGTAGGTGATGCATAAAATGCAATATCGCACATTCCTTTATAAATTTTCTTAATGAAACTTGCCTGTTGATTCGATATATATGATATTGATATCCACAACTTTAACCAATAGCAAAAAGAGGATATATTCCATATGAATCAAAAGTACCAATGTCACATAAAATGGCAGGTTTGAAGTCCTTTTTATTTAGAAATGATAACCTTTGTAAATATGCATCAGATAAAACTAAAAATATTGAAATTTATTGTAATGAGTTGTTAAACGTTGGATACAATTATGATTGTGTTTATTATACTGTTAAAAATTTTACTTCTAAATATAAAAATATTAATAATAATGTTAATTTTTCTGACAAAAAGTTGTGGATATCAATACCATATATATCGAATCAACAGGCAAGTTTCATTAAGAAAATTTATAAAGGAATATGCGATATTGCATTTTATGCACCACCTATATTAAATAAATTAATAAACAATTCAAAAGATAAAACTTTATTGACAAATAAAAATTGTATCATTTACAAATGGACATGTAGGTGTGGTAGTGGATATATAGGTGATTCGAGGTGCACATTGGAAAAAAAAAACAAAAGAGCACGTATTATTATTTAAAAGGGTTCAAAATATGAAACAAAATTTTAAAAATAGTGATAATTTATCAGCTTCTGTTTTTTATGACCATAATAAATCATGTATATATGGTTTTGATTTTGATTATGACAATGTAAAAATATTGGAAACTGAAAGAAATAATAATAAAAGAAAAATTAAAGAGGCGATGTTAATATATAAATACAAGCAAAATTTAATAAATAGGCAAGCAGCAAATGTTAAGATTACAGAATTATGGGAAAGTTGACATTTAATTATGGGAAAGTTGACATTTTAAAGGTGATAGTTGACAAAGCTACAAGGTAGTGAAAGCGCTTCTAAGTTATAGTTATACATATAATTTTTATAGACTTTTAATTACTGTATTTTCAAATATTTATTTATAAAGTTACGTATATTGTTTTGAAGAAATACAGACATCAATTTGTAATATTATATATATATATATAAACGTTTTGAATGTTTGAAAAAGAAAAGATTATTCCATATTGAGATTTTTAAAACTTACTGAGCATGGTTTTGATTGCTAAGGCCAGAATCATAACATTTGAGCTTTCAAAATATTCAATATTTTCTTTTAAATTATTATTTTATTGTATCTATAAGCTTATAGAAAATAATTAGCATTTCCACCTCCATGCACACAACTTAGGATTTGAACTGGGACTATTGTAAAACTTGTAAATTGTTTTAAGTTTCTCACAGGTGTAGAATGTTTTTGGTTTTTTTCAAATAGCTAACACATAACCAATTCAGCTAATCATCAGGCATTAGTTGGTAAAAGGATATTTAGCTAGTTTTAGATATATTAAAATAATGAAAACTTTCAAGCATTTTTGATGAGTCAATTTTCTCCTTTATAGTTTTTTTTTTGTGGTGGGATATTGGAGAGACCTTTTTCAATTAAAATAACTCAATTTATTTGTAGTTAAGTAGAAGAAAATTATCTTTTTGGTTTATGCATATTACTTTTTTTTTTTTAAACAATTAAAAATAAAATAATTTTTAACAATTATTAAAATAGTTTTTTTAAAAATAAATTTTAATTTTTAAATTAAAAATTTAATTTTAACTATATTAATGAAGTTATGATGGTAGTACATTTATAATTCTTCCTAATTTGAAAACTGTGTTGTAGTTTTTCTGTATAATATGTAATCTTTGTATGCAATATTTATTCATTAATATTAACTTCATCCTTAGCAACCACTCATGTGAGTATCATTGTTATAACTCCAGATGGGGGTAAAAAAGAAAGAATAAAAGTTAATGATGACTAAACAAAGCAATAATATGTCCACATTCATCACATGCTGCTTCTTTAATCTATTTATATCATGTTTTGTAATTATGACTTCTACTTTAGCTGCAAAAAAGCTTATCCAATTATAGCGCTCCATTACATTCTCTTCTCAGCCTTGTCCTCAGGATGAGTGCAATTAATATTACACTTTTTTAGAATGTCTTTGAAATAAATATTATATTGTAAATGAGATGTGCCTTTCTCAAAAATCATGCTTGATTTCAATACAAAATTATATTTATTGGAAATCTGTGAGTGTTGATTTGTTTCAAATTCCAAATCCAATGAGATATAACTTTAGACTAAAGAATATACAGATTAGTTTTATGATCTCAATATCTTATTTTAAAAATATTTAGTCTTCTTAAATGAAATTGCTATAGTGACTTTGTTATACCAATAGGAAATCTACATTTTACTTCTGCGCAATAACTTAAGCAAAATAACAAACCTGTATAAAAATAATTTAATTGCATTATTTATATCACTATGTTAAAATACTCTATCTTTTAATTTATTAAGTGCAGAGACTATGTTGCACCTTAAAATTCAAGTCTGCCTTTGTACAAAGGTATTTAAATTGATTCATTGGTTAATAAAAGACATGAGTTAAACATTGATTACTAAATCAAAGTTTTTATAGTTTCAGTCAAAACATTAAGAACTTTTTGTAGATTACCTTTTGAAATAGCAATAATACCATAATCTTAACATACTGTTAATTTAGAAGCCAAGAAAATGGAATTCTCATTTTTGTTTTTAATCAATTTAAATTAAAAACTTCAACAAATACATATCGAAATTTGATGTCTTCTTTCTGAACTTTCTTATTAAAAAAAAAGCAAAGACCACTGTCATAAAAGTGGAAAAGAAAGTTGGATCTAATAATACACAATCTTGTTCAACACCAACCTTCTTTTTATTATAATAAACATTACATTCAAGGTTAAAAATTAAAATAATACTTAATAGTTCTTAATTTAGAATTGTTATATCTAATTACTTTAAAAAATAATTTTACTATAACATAGATTAGGCTCTAAACAGCTTTTAAAGATCTATTAAATTTAAGTTTAATTTTATGGAATCTTTTGATGATATTAGACATCCTTGAACAGTGCCTTCATTTCTCTGTAATAATTGAGATCTTAAGAGTGTATACATAATAATATGTCACCAAAGCATTGTGAGACTTGGTTAACATTCAATAACATTTTAAAACTAAACTAAAGAAAATAATGAAACTATCAACATTCAGTAAAATTTTAAAACTAAACTAAAGAAAATAATGAAACTATTATGTCAAAATATTAATATTTACATATGTATATTAATGTTGGTGTGCATAGTTAAATAATAATAATAAAAAATTACTTATTTCATTGTTGAAGAAAGGAAGTTAGATTACTTTTTCATAGAATTAGCTTATTCATGAATACTGCAAAGTTTCACCCCACCCCCTCTCCCTTTCAGTTTTTTAAATGTAAATTTATAGTTTACAAAGTTAAATGAAATTTTATGAAAAACAATATAATACAAATGTGAATATTTTTATTAACAAATTCTTTATATATATAATTTTCAATAGTTATTTGTGTAATAAATGAATAAAAGTATAAAATCATTTTGAAATTTAATCACAGGCTTTTTATATTTTTTCCCAATAGTTAAATAAGTATTGATTCTTAGATAACAATGCCCATTTATTTAGAAGTGACAAAACTGGTCAAATAAATTGTATTTAAGCATAACAATGTTAATCATAGTTATTACCATGATAGTCTCTTTTTTGTTCTTTGGAGCATTCACTGAATTCCCATTAAGTAAATCATATTTATTTAAATCAGTATTGAACATCAATAAAATTCAGTTTTTTTTCTTATTGTAAAGGAATGATACAGACATAAAATGTTGATTTTTTTTTTTTAATTATTCCATTTATTACCTTAAGAAAAAAAATCTTTAAAGACATCATCAAAATATTAAAATCAAGAAAACAGATTTTATTGGAATACTATAAGTCACTTTTAAATATTTGTTGTCAATTTCAAAAAAATTTTTTTTACAAATATGTTACATAAAATATATGCCTTTTCATTCCAAAAATAACAAAAGAAAAATATTTTCAAAGTCTGAAAACAAAGAATCTACCAAACTGTAGTAGTATCAGTTCTTTTATGTTATGTACTAATAGTGTTATCAGCTCCTTTGCATTTCTGACACTTGAATGATACTGACATCTTTAGATTATTTTTAAACTAATAAATAGCTATAAATTTTAATTCCAATTTCTACCATTAAATGAATGTCACACTGGCAAATTGGTGCTATAGATAGCTGTAAGAGAGCAAAGAAAAGCCAAAAGTAATGGTAATGCCATCAGAACATGCTGAAAATATGAAATGGAAAGTGAACATGAGAAAATGTTTGATATACTACCTGATTATTTAAAAAAAATCAAAACTTGGAGAGACCCTCACCTTGCAGTGGACTGATATTAATTGAAAATGGTGATGATGATGAATCACGTTCAGCCCTAAGAATATGTTTCAGGCACAATAAGATATTTTTTGAAAAAAAGGAAAAGAGTAAATCAAGTTTGAATTAGTACATTATCATGATCTAATTAATGTAAATTAAAATTCACTTCAATTGGTTTCTTTTAGAAGATAGGTTTTTAATAATTGCTAAAAAAAAATAAAACAAAATTTGCATTCAAGTCTTGCAGAGAGAACAATAATATGAATGCATATGAGTTTTAAATGAACAATTGTTTAAACAATTTAATTCTCCTTTATAATTTTATTGTCAGTAAAAATGATAATTCAAAATAAATTTAATGATTTTAAAAATAGAATGTCTTACAGTAAAATATAACATAATTTATTAAATACACAATTTACTAATACCAAAATTATTTTTTTTAGGGAATAATTTTATAGTAATTGCTTTAAAAATGATTCAAATAAGTCTAAAGTTTGCATTCCATCTTTTCTGGCACCCATGACAATCAAAGAAATGCAAATATATTTTTAATGCAGATATTTTAAATACCATTGAATGTATGTTTTAAATATTTTTTATTTTCTTTTATGATTGCATTTGAACAGGTCTTTTGAAGGAATTACAATTACTGTATTTTATTTAGTTATTTTCATTATGTATAATGTTATCTTTTTTTTTTTTGCTTTGTGGCAATAAATATATTTTAAGATTATGTATGTATGTCAAAAATTTACAAAATTCTTAAGAAAAATAATGTACGTGAAATGGTGAAACACAACTTGGTAATAAAGTTTTATATAAATATTTGCTTGAGAGTAGTGTAATAAAAATTATACTACAGAAATATTCATTATGTGAATAATTTCTAATCTAATGAATAATTAATAAAAATGATTAATATAGTTCCATTAAGTGATTTGTGTAAAAGTTGTGAGGATGATAAGTTTGATACTTAGCAATTAAACTGTAGTAATTGGCTATCTATATATATTGAATAGTAATAAAAATATATGCAAAACATTGTGATCTGAGCCAACTGATGAGTGCTGGTTTAGCAAGAAATGTGCATCTTGGGGATCATACATTTGTACACATGTTTTTGATCATATGTTTATGATGATAGAATTCAATCTCTACCTTGCATGAAAGTGGTGTAATGAAAATTACACTACAGAAATATTCATTAAATGAATAATATCTAATTTAATGAATGACTAATAAAAAATTTTAATTTAAGTTTTTTAAGTTGTTAGTTGTTATTGTAAAAATAAGAAAAATATTCCATTGTTAAAATATTATTTAGTGAAGAAAAGACAGATAAAATTATTATAAATTATATTACTTATTAAATAAGGTTCTCATTAGTTTATTGAGAAGTTTGCAAATATATATAAAAATTACAAAAGTGTAAATTGTGGTAGTAGAATTTGAATTTGTTTAAATGAAAATAATATGAGTGAGTGTGTATATGTGTCTTCCTGAAAGCAGGCAAAATGACTAGACAATAGGATACTAGAACTATGCATTAATATTTGATCCTGTTAATGGTAATTAGTCATTGCTTGTTATCATCACCTTAATAATTCCATTCAATCTAGCATATTAATATTCAATAAGAGTTATAGGATACATTTTATACCTTTCAGACATGTAAAAGTGTAAATACCAGAAATTTTGTTATAAAATACAGAATTTGTTGCAGATAAAATAATAAAACCAATTAAATATTACATGACTGCCCTTCTGCCAGGAGTAAATTCATATTTATACTACTCCAGTTCTGCCACCTATTATAAGCTTAAATAATCAGTAGATGATATTATTTATTAAATCTTTATCTATTGCTTCCTATATATATATATATCCCCAGATTAATTCCTGGCTTATCATCAATGAAGAGTTTTGGATATGGATCAAGTACATCTTGATTTTTCATCCAAGAAATTCAGATATATTAAATCCAGATCCAAAATTCCTCACAAAAAACAAACAAACAATAAGCTAGAAACTAGTCTAGAGATATAGATAGGATATAGTACTGGGTAATTTAATAATTAACTATTAATAATTCAATAGTTTAAATATTAATTTTCTCTTGAAAAAAGATTGAATAATACTTATCACTAGAAAAAATAATGTTAAAGAATTTTATACTAAAGAAATTCATATTGTTATAAGATATTTAGTAATAAAATTATAATAAAAAAAATTCATTTAAGTGTATATTTAGACTAGTAACTTGAACTCTTAAAATCACTATATCCATTTTTAATTACCACATTATATTTAAACAGAAAACTTAAAATTTATAAATACATTAATAGTCTTAACATATCATAAACATTAAAAAAATTGCTCATTATTAACCGTAATAAGATTATTTTCTTTTGAAAGTTATCAAATGTTTTCATTTAAATAATGTTATGAAATATATTGTTATTTAAACAATCTGTTATAAAGCTCATATGAAATCTGAAAATTGTATATATTTACTTTATTTGAATTAGTAATGGCTAATTAAAAAAAAAAAATCTGTTTTGCCCTTGAAAATTGAATGACATCTTTCTTTGATCATTACTAGAGGGCAATAAATATAAATCATAACAATGAAAAATAATGTTTTATATGGAAAAACGTAATATAAAAATTTATTATTTAATTTGATAACAAACACAGGCTTATTATATACCTGTGTCTATATATGTAATATATAGGGTATGTAGAGATGATAATCTGGACCAACCGATATTCGTGATTATTTATCTTTTCAATATATAGGTGTTCAAGTGTATCATTGTTATGAGATAGAGTGGAGAATGGTGGGTCGTGTTAAAGTCTGTGTTCATATACCCTATATATTATTTAATTTAATGTTTTTTTTTTACAATGAACTTTTAAAAACTATTTTTTGATGACTAAAATATAAAATGCTTATATGTATGATACACTACTTTACCAAAATGGCACTGTGGTATTAGAGCTGCGACATGAAGAATTATAATTTTTTAATGATTAAATTAATTAGGTTATTAAATCAAAAACATATTTTAAAATCTACATTAAAAAAAAACAAAACAATTTAACAAAAAAAAAAATACGAAAAGCATTAATGTGAAGAATAGTTAAAATGCGTGTTTAAATCAAATTGAGTGTGTGTTTGCACATACATATTCTGCATAATCTATTTTAATACATTGTACAGGCTTATACCTGCATTTATATATGTAATATATGCGGGATTCGAACTCAGACTTTCACACGACCTACAATTCTCAGTGCCATCTTATATTGCTGACTCACCTGATCACACACATGTTGAAAAGATAAATAATCACCAATATTAAAGTATGAAGATTGGTTATCTTAATATAAATCTGAGTACTAATTGTATATATGTATGGAGATGGTAATCTGAACCAACTGATGAGTGCTGGTTTAGCACGAAATATGTATATTGGTGATTATTTATCTTTACAACATGTGTGTGATCGGGTGAGTCAGCAATATAAGATGGCACTGAGAGTTGTAGGTCGTGTGAAAGTCTGAGTTCGAATCCCGCATATATTACATATGTATTAAAATAGA
>JAQFVV010006712.1:0-94298 GCA_028023455.1 Epiperipatus broadwayi
AGGAGGTGTGTCATGAAATTAGTGACAACACCCGGAGCCAGAAATCCGTGAGACAACAGAGAGAGTGAGGACAGAGATCCAAGGATTAGTGACAGACCAGGGGCATGGGAATATGGAAGTAGAAGGATGGAAGAGATGGAGAAGAGAGTGAGGAAAGGCAGATGCTTGCAGCAAAGATTTTTTGAAGTGTATGGCGGGAAGACAGATGAAGATACTGAGTCATTTAGGGCCCAGAATGGAGGGCGGCCGATGGACCACTCGAAAGTCAAGGAATCTGTTTCGATGAACCTACTTTAGAGAGAACCTGACCAGAAGTGAAAATATTGCCAGTGGCTACCTACAGGGCCCAGCGAGAGACTGGTGGAGGACGCTGGAGTTTAAACCCCGGTCATATGAGGAGTGCGTGAAGAAGTCTTTATGGTGTTTCTGGAACACGGCACGCCAGAGGGGTGGACGTATTCAATCACCTGGGAGAAATATGGGGGAAGGCCCAATGAGACGGCCACTCAATTTGACCCATAGGCAGGTGGCCGGGAGCCTTCGTCACGTGCTCAGTACCCTCTATGACAGAGATACAGATCATCTCCATAATAAGACACAATATGCTCGACCACCCTCAGACACATGATGCTGGGAAGCGATTGCAAAGGGATCCATGAAATGGGGGAAATGGTCGCAAAATTTGAACTAGAAGAAGAGGGAACAGGAGGGACGATGGAGGGGTACAAGAATGAACAACCCAGAAAACGAGTACCACCGGACCGATACTAACCCATAGGATGGAGGGAAAATTAGTTTATGACTAGGGATATCAGAAGGACAAATGTTAAAGGGAATTCAAATGGGAAATCGATGCCACGAACCGGGTATGACCTATGACAAGAATCGGAATATGATATTGGAAATGGAAAAGAAAAAAAAACGGAGGGGAAAAGGGGGGATGACCAACCCCAGCCTTGGGTATAACATAGAAAAACAAACGGATCAAACGCTCGCAAAGCAGCCTATAGCCTATAGAGCCAACGTGTTGGTGGGTCGACCTGAGAGTACGTTGTAAGTCCGGGAGATGGCTGGCACATGACGGGCCCAACCTAAGTGCGGGAAATTATGTAAAACATTTCGTTAGAGTTCGTGCTAGCTCACTTCCCAAACGTTGTTATTGCTGGGCGGGTCCAGACTTTCCAAAATCGGAGATCGAGACCGATCATGTTCTGTATCGGGGACTTCAGAAAGGTCCATCCCCATACCTCCTGTCAGGGATGCACGAAACCAATTGGCCATTGTCGTCAATCGTGACAGACCCTAGATTACCAAATAGTTTTATTGTCTTTTCTCCGTTAATAGTCGTTGTAAAGGGAAGTCTGACTGCAGAGCACCGGATCCAGAATTTTAAGGAAGGCGGAGCCGCAGATCTGAACGGACGGGAAAGCCGCCATAATGGGACCCGTATCGCACAAAGGAAAGGAAGGCGTGGGGTCGATTCGTTGGACGCTGCACAAAAAGAAAAAAAAATGATTAATGCAACATTCAATGCTAGGGCACTGAAAAGGGCCAAATAACTTCGCTCCTTCTCAGAGCTAAAACCCGCAACATCGGATTTTACTCTACACTGGGCGGGGAGATATGTAACGGAATAGCGTTACATGGTATTCAAACCCAGGCGTATGGGGGTATATTTAACTATAATCAATGTGACTGAAATAACTGACAGGGCACAAAACTTTATAAAAGTGGTCTTTGCTTTTAATAATAAGCGAAGAACAGCCGAGTTTCTAAAAAGCCGATCGCAGCTATATAAGAGTACCTGTCAGATTGATTGAAAAAAAAAAAAGAGTAAAAATTGTTGTTATTTTATTATTTTGTGTGTGTGTGCTAAGAATAAATCTATAATCCGTCGTTGTAGTTTTTTTTATTCATTTTTGATTAATTAAGGAAGAATGATTGAACGCAAGTTTAACTTTTATCAAATAATTTAAATTAATTAGCAATATGTTCTGAAATTCCAAGCAATCTCAGATTAATTTGTACAAACGTTAATTAGTAAATGTAAAATTAGAAATTGAAACAATAGGCAGGATATGTATGGTATGCCGAGATAAAACAAGCCAAAATTAGAAACAGAGGTGTGAGAAAGTGTACACCGCTATTGTACGACTCAGATTTCTGTCCCCAGAGAAACAATACCTAAGAAAAACAGTTAAATTCCAAACTAATGTCAACAATCCCAGAAATCTCGGAGTTGAGCTGACACGCGATGGACTTATCAAATAAAGGGACTCACAGGTGTATGGGATTGATTGGAGGAGAAAAATTCAAGGTGAGGGCTGAAGGCAAAGATCAAAAGGCCGAACAGCATTTTCAGAGGACAGTTGTGATCTTCTTTAGAGAAATTATTAAGAGACTTGACTTTTTTATTAGACGTTATGAATCTAACTGCCATGTTGCTGAATATAGAATTGTGGGTTGACTACTGGGACCTCGCGTCCAGTCCAGCTGATTGCCATCAGGATGCTCATACCACCGGAGAACCTCATATTAGGACCACGCTCAAGCTTGGAGACCCCGCGCAAATCGCCGGAATACCTCATTAAAGAATAATCTTCGCTCAGGATCCCATTACAGTCGTTCTACATTTCACAGGTAGCTATCGTAAAATTTGTTATATTCAATTGTGCACTTAAAGAAATAACTTTAATATCCAGAACTATTAAAAAGACATTAATCTAAAACAGTATAATTAATATTAATCATTTATGAACAGTTTGAGAATTTTTTTACCTAATAAATTTGCCGACTGATCAACAGTCTGAAATAATATGTGCAAAGTAATTTGAAGTTGACCGTTAATTGTCTCGGCTTGCCGATCACATACCTGCGTTAATCATTATTAAACAGATTAAATAAATATTTATGTAGCTAATTTTTTTTGTTATTTAATTGCTTGGAATTTCAACATAAATTTATATATATCGGAATGAATGCTTTAGCTACACGTTTGTTTGTATGGAAATGAATGCAGTTGATATTTTGGGGGTGGGATTTTATTGATTTTATGCTGAATGCAGTTGATATTTTGGGGGTGGGATTTTATTGATTTTATGCTTATGTCGTGATGCTTTTTAGACTAAAGTTAAGTTGGATTAATTTGTTCTGTGGGATGTAGGGCGGGCCTTTCTATGATTATAATAATGGAGGTAGTGTGAAGGGTAATTGTGACTGTGTTCGTTTCATGTTTCCGACTAGAGCGTAGGCACTGGGCATGTTTTGTGATGTAATTGAGTGGGCTTATGCACATACGTGGCGGACTCTTCTAAAAGTTCTCCTGGCGCCTATTACTGGGATTCGATTCGAATCTATGTATAAAATAAATAAAGCGTACGTGTATGGGTGTTAGAAATTATCGTCGCAGAACATCATGTAATCCCCGGACGGAAGAACACAGCGGGTGCCAACAAAAAAAGGAATCGTCAAGCAAGGATTAGAGTAGGTAGTGAAATGTCACGGTCCCGTGGCGGGTTACAATACATATAATACATGATAAATTACTAAGTTATAATAAATAAAATACGATCAATATTTTAGAAAGTAATATTGTATATATATATAATACTATTTGATTAAATAAACTGTAATGTATATATTATTTTTTAATTTAAAATTGAATATTAATTTATAGTTAAATGAATTTGGGATGACTTGAAGTTAATTAGGTGGGCACATATGTGTGAAAATAGAACTCATTTTATTATTTTTTTTTTATTTGTAATAAGTGAAATGTATTTAAACAATACATATAAAAATCTAAATGAATTTAAACAATAGGCAGTTAAAAATCTTGGCGTTCCTGGAAATCTATGCACGTGAAATGTATAAAAACAAAAGACAGTTTACAAATCATTCTTCTTATTGTTATAGCACCTGTAACAAAAGACAGCAATTTAAAGTAAAATTTAGAATGCTAAAATGGAGTTTTACTTTTTTTTTAGTTAAATTATAAACATTTTAGAAGTCAAATGCTGTAACTAAAAGTTTATCAAATTCAAAGGAAAGAAAGTGAAATAAGAAGTAAGAATAACTGATAAATTCTTAAATAATTAAATCGTGTTTTAAAAGTTATTGGAGTAAATTTGAATATTTTAATTTTTTTTTCAAAAAGAATAACGAGAATTATGTCTGTGGAAAATTGGAAAAGAAAAAAATAATGAAATAATTTTCTTAATATATATTTAAAGCGCTTCAATACAAATATATGATTATAAATAATTATTAAATTGTTTTAATATGAAAATGGGCTAGAGAAAAACATGCTATTGTGTGTCATGGTATTTCCTATCAGCTGCATTAAACCTCTCTCTCTCTATATATATATATATATATATATATATATTTCTACTTTATTGTAAACACACAAGAAGATGCCTGCAGTCCAAAGTAAACAAGGATTGGAATACATTATGGTGAATCAAATGAGGATTAAGGTGTTTGCCATTAAACACAGCTACAGGAGACACCATTGAACCTATCTATCCTTGCTAAGAAAAATGATTTACTAAGTGAAACTGCTTTGAAGAACAACTTGCCTATCTATCAACTACTACTACTTCTGTTATGATGATTTTTATAAACTTTGTTCCAATTACAATTTTTTTTTAAAATCAAAGAATCAATATTGTAAATTTTTGTTTATTTATTTATTTATTTTTAAATCTTGTTATCTATCTGTTGTATTTTCACACTCTGATGCTGAAGCCTCATTTTTCAGAATTAGCAAAGAAGAAAAGGGGGGATTATTTATTTTGATATTTTTTATATTTTCATTATAAATAAAATTTAGGTAAACCCACCTGCTTCACATCAGGTTATGCACATAGATATTGAGGTAAGATTCTCTAAATTTATTTTCATAGGTTAAATTACAACACTTATACAGAATACATATTATATGTTTTATTTTGTGATTAACCTTGTGTATATATTTTCCAGTATGTTTGACTAATTAACTAGTATCTATCTATCTATCATATATATAAATTGGGGAAACTTGTTAAATAGGTTGTTAACATCTGCGAATATATATAATTTAGCTAGCCAGCATCTCAGTTATCTTAAATAACTAAAGTTTATTTTTCTATATAATTATTATTTGAGTGACATAGGTGGATTTCTATCATGGGGTATAAGGCTTGGATCTAGAGGATAATTAATTAGTAAGATGGTAGAGGTTCACTTGTGACACATGTATATATGATGATTATTATTATTTTTTATATTTTTTTATCATTACTATTGTTGTTATACTTGATATTTATTTTTGTTAACAAATGTTTGAGAGTTTGTATTATTCCGGTCTCTGGTTTATTGAGTTGTCCTGACATTCCACAGTCTATAAACAATTAGGCATGCATACACATCTATTTTTCTTATCATATAAAAACTTGAAAATAAAGCAAATATAATAAATGCTAGTTGTAACCTATATATAGGTGCAGGTGTTGCTGGGTATATCTGTTCATACCTGCTAAAGGAGTTAAAAGCAATATTCTCTCTGGGCTTGAATATTAGGGCATAATAGAATTAAAAGGGGGAAAGTGGATGAACTAACCTAAATTGCATTTAATATTATTAAATAGAGATAGAATTAGTCAATTAAAGGTTATGCAATCATTGGTTAAGCACTTCATCAGGTTATCATTAGCATTCTATCAGATGACCCATAGTCTGAACATAGTTGGATGCAATTTTTTTCATTCTAAAACTGGTAGGTCTTTGCAGATTGTTTCATTAGGGATAATAAATTAGAGCATATTAACTTATCCCCACACCATATTGTTACATCTGCATAGTAGTACAGTCTACAAGTTAGTTGATCATCCATTACATCTGGTGTACCATCATTGGCTTGGTTAGTTTATGACTGTTGATGAAAAGTACTGCCCATTGTACTGGTGTTAGCAATGTTTGGGATTAGTTGTAATCATTCTGCCCATTATATCTGGCGTCATCAACTTTTGGGGCTAGTGGTCATTGTTCAGTCCATTATATCTGGCATCGTTTGGGGCTCAATAGATAGGTATATCATCACATAAATACTTTGTGTAAGATGGTCATACATTGTGATCGAACCAGCTGATTGTTGAATCTGATGGATATATCCAAGTGGGCATCGTTCTGTCCATTATATCACTAACAAGGGCTTTGAACGTTCCATCATCAGATTTTCAATGAAATGGAAGGCTATAGAGTTGTGAGTTGGAATAGTTTGAAGCCTGTCCATTAAAGTATGAAGATTGGCTATCTTAATATAAAGCTGAGCACTGATATATATGTGTGAGGGTAGTAATCTAGACCAACTGGTGATTGCTGGTTTAGCATGAAATACGTAGGTGAGTCAGCAATATGAGATGGCACTGAGAGTGGTGGGTCATGTGAAAGTCTGAGTTCGAACCCTGCATATATTACATATATAAAAATGCAGGTTTAAGCCTGTACAATGTATTAAAACACAGATTAGTAAATTTCACATTTCAAGTGGTAATATTCTCCATTTTTTGTGTTTCTGGGCTGACTAGCAACAATACTAGCATATGAATCAAACATCCACCTTTACCTCAACTGGTTAGGATGTTGATTAAAATTCAATATTTCAAAAATATAAAGGTGTAAGTTCAATGCCTATGGTAATATTCTGACTGATCAGGCCAGTGTAGCTCCATTGGTTGCAGTGTTGCTTGAAATATAATATTCAAGAATCTAAAGATATAAGTTCTATTCCAATGTTAGTATTGTCAAGAATCAGACCAGCAACACCTGAAGAAGTGCAGAGAATAAAACCATTCAAAATGTTATGAAATCTACTAACTTGTGTTGTCTATTTGTATGTTATTATTAATAGTTGTTTGCACTTGAAAAGTTTAAGTAAAGCTTAAAATTTTCTAGACGTTCAACAATTAACGACATATGATTGAAATAATTCAACATATTGTTAAAAAGTTTAATATTTGAATTAATTAAATATTTTTGATATATTTTTTTTCTCATATGTCATAGCATCGTCCAGGAAGCGAACCCACAACCGTCTGCAACCAACAACTTGCTTGTAAGGTGGCTGTGATGACCTCTCGGCAAACAATGCATTTGTTGATGGAAAATGGGTTTTAGGATCAAAGGCAGCGCTGAAGAATTTATTTATCTATTCTTACTTTTCGGGCGGTAAGAAGTAATCTTCAACTTCAAAGTAATATTAAATATAGAATCTTTATTTTTACAATTAAAACTTTATTTGTCTTTTTATTAATTATATACAGACATGGATATGTATGCGATAATGACTGTCTCTTTGTTATATATAACACTTTGATTTATTTTTTAGTAAGAAGTATAGCTTTATTGGGATCACTGACATCTTTTAAACCTACTTCTATCTTTGCACTTCTTTCTCTGCAAAAAAAGATATATATATATACATTCATTATTTTACAAATTGAAAGTATATAACGTTAAATAGATAATTTAAATACTAAATGTTATTTAAACAGAAGAGAGTTGCACCCTAAACACATGCGTCGTCATAATGTTATTGGAATAGCTCAACAATGTCTTATTGAATACTTTATCTTTCTTATTAAAAAGATTAATAAGAGTAAAATAAATGAAATAAAAATAATAAATATATATATATGATTATAAGAATTATTAATTGATAAATATAGAATATAAAAAGAGGTAAAATGTATAATATACAGAAAGGTAATAATTATGTAGAGAGGTATATAAAGATATATGTAGGCATATAAATAATGAGTATAAGATAAAATATATATATATAAAACGTAAAATTATAAATTTATTTAATGCACATTTTATTGATTACGTAAGTAAATGTAAAATTATATGTTCATGTATATTTGTATTCATATATTTGTATTGTGTTTGTTATAGTTCTGCAGAAGATTGCTTGGTCAATCAAAACTACCTAGTGGGTAGTAAAAAGCATTGTAAAAATAATAAAGAACACAGATGATATTAATATTATATTAGTTTTATTGAATACTGAGAATATCTCTCGAACTACACTTTCTAATAGTTTGCAATATTAACATCTAGTACATTGAAAAATTTTGCAAACATTAATATATAGAAAGAAATTAATGGATGTAAAATAAATAAATATCTTCATGCTTTCAAACTAAGATGTTTCATTGGTCTATATAAGCAAATTTAGGTAGAAAAGATAACACGCCAATGCTTAGCTTTTCAAAAGTCTCTAACTTAAGCTCTGGTTTGAGAATATCTACAGTATTCAACAAGAGATAGTTAAGCTACTAACATTATAATGCATGTCCTTAGGATGGAAATCCCTTTTCTTTAAATTACATATAATATGTACTATGCGCTAATAAATAAAATAAAAAATTACATAATTTCTAATAGTTTGTAATATTAACATGTAGCAAATTGAAAAATTTCATGGATAATATATAGAAAAAAATTAATGGATGTAAAGTGAATAGAGAAATATCTTTACATTCTCAAACTAAGGTTCTTTAGATTGGCCTACATAACTAAATTTAGTTGTAAATGATGAGACTGCCACTCTTATCTTTTCAAAAGTCTCTATCCTGTGCTTTGGTTGGAGAGCATTCTCAATACTCAACAAGACATGGTTGAGATATTATAACAGCATTACAGCACGTTCCTAGGGTCTAAATTATTTTTGTTTAAATTATATTCCATATCTGTATTAGTAAATAAAAGTGAATATTAAATGTTATTGTAAATAAAACACACACTCATTAGTTATTGATCAATTATCAGACAGTTAGTGGGGGGTATGTCTCACTTACTATAATGGCATGATTAAATTAACATTATATTACTTTTCAATAATGTGTGAAAATATAAATACATATTTTCATATGTAGTCTCATTCATATATATATATATTGTACTGTTCTCATTAGGGCAGAATGTGCTAAAAAGCTAATTTTTTACAAAAAATTAAATTAAGATAAATATAAGTACTATAATGGTCATAATAATGTTTTTAGGGACTTAAATTTTGTTAATATGAATTTTATGTAAAAGCAATTTTAAAAGTTAAAATAATAATAAGAAAGCATAATAAGTTAATATTGTATGGTTGGGATGACTGGTCTTAGTTGTATTTAAAAATGCATAGTATATCTTATTAAATAAACCTTTAAAAAACTCTTAATTTTTAATACTGTATAATGTTTAATATATTCAAATAAATTATTAAATTTATCTTCTAAATTAGGTTTAAGTTATATCAAATTATTTATTAAAGTTTTGATTCATATGGTGTATCAAAATGTTTTAATTTTAGTAATGCTATAAAATGTCAAAATTTATTGTTTTAAATTTTTATTACTGCATTTAATAATTTTGTACATGTAATATTTTTTTAAATTAAATATTTATTTAGTTGCTTCCTGACAGTAAATTAAGAAAACAATTGCTACATTTGTCTAAAAAATTAGATCACATGATTGATGTGTGTTTGATGCTTTCAAAATTTTTAAGAGAAAGTTTTTTAATTACTTTCTAAAATTGTTACTAAAATTGATGCATTTGTACATGATAAAAACAAATATAGAATATTATTCAATTAGTTTTTAAAGATATTTGAAATTAGTAAAGATAAACTAAAAATGGATACATTTGAATTAAATGTTTGTTAAATCAGTAAAAAAATTATTAAATTATATCATTTTTAAAATATTTGGTTGGTTTAAATAT
The DNA here is from genome assembly GCA_028023455.1 of Epiperipatus broadwayi. NCBI lineage: Eukaryota > Metazoa > Onychophora > Udeonychophora > Euonychophora > Peripatidae > Epiperipatus > Epiperipatus broadwayi. The sequence goes on from JAQFVV010006712.1 coordinate 9,760, forward strand.
AATTATAAATTAATTGAGAATTAAATATTTATTATATTATTAATTAAAATGATAACTCATAATTTTATTTGTGATTTTTAAAAGAACATAATTGTCAAATATGTAAATGAGTCTACAATCAGGTGAGATATCAGCCAATCAAAATTGTTTTAACAGCAGGTATAAAAACTATGTGTAATTAAAATTATTGGTTACTATTGTTACTATTATTATTGTTGGTTATTGTTTTAAATTTTTTTTGTGAAGTAGCATCAGTCAAGTATTTTTAAATTTTAATATAATTTTCTTTTATAAAAGACAAAAGGATTAAATTAATATCTAATACAACTAAAAAATGTGTGAGTAACTTAATCTAGCTCCTGCCAGTCACTATTTGAAAGCTTAATTAAAATTCATTAGTAAAACATGGAACAGAAATCTATTATTAGTATGAGAAGATTCGAGATGAAAGATCAAAGAGTTATAGAAGCACATTTTTTCCTAGTGCTATATAAAAATTCATCTGTTTGTTTTTGTAGAATATTTCAGAATTGCAAGAAGATATTATTTAGAAGTATGTGTTATATAGTGGAGATGTCTGTCATCATAAATTTTAAAGCTTTTAAAAAATATTATTCAAGAAAAAATTACGGGAGAAGATTAAAATATAATTTACCTTTTAATTCTATAAGATATTTGAAATGAGGCTATATATATATATATATCACTCTCTTTCTCTCTTTTTAATATTCTATTGACTTTATTTTAAACAAATTGTAATATTTTAAAAGAATGAATATTTATTATTGAAATGAATTATGTTTTAACTCTTGGAATTGAAGTATTTTTTTTTAAAAAAAAAGATAACTATTATAAAGGACATAATTATTTTAATGAAAGTTATATTGAACAAACAAATATTTGAATATATTTTTAAAACCTGCCATCGTAATTACTAAACTTAATTACAAAGAAAGAAAAAATGGATAAAGCAGAATATTATTATACCAGAAATAAATGACTTTTTATATTTTAAAACTTGGATTTATTTGTTTATTTTATATGTACATTACCGGAATATAATACTAAAATGGAAAGACGTCTGTTTATGCCAAATTATGCACTTATGAAAAGTGACCGCAAATGATGCATCTCTTGCTGAAGATGGAAATCATGTTCACAGAAAGAATGGTTAACCTAACCACATAAATATTTTAAGTGATATCGCATTAATTGTACCTATCCTTGGTTAATATTTACAGAAATAGACTGTATAAATATCTTCCAATCAAGGATGGATAACATTTTTCTTAGATTTTCTTGGATTATAAAAAGTCTATTATTATTATTATTATTTTTATTGTTGTTTTATGTGTCAGGGAGGAGAAACTTAAGAGAGCTCGAAGGACAAAAAAAAAGTTTCAGACAATACTCGTCGCTTAGTAATAGCAACTCCTCAGTTTATTAAGTGAACTTGTTATATAGAAGGACATTTATGAAGATGAATATGTAAATTTAGTTTTCATCATTATTATTTTAAAATACTAACACTAGAATTATAATTTATTTATAAGTTACAGAAAAGGTTACATTTTAGGAACTTTTAATTATAATAATAACTTTAAAACTTTTAACATTTTTATAAAACTTTCAAAAGCATTTTTTTAAAAGATATTAGTTTTGCTGAACGTTTGTATGAATGTTACTTGTATTTTTTTGTTATATTTTATGAAAATTGGACCAGAAGACATCAAACATGTGATTGCAAAAAGTAAAATCACATAGGTAATTTAAATTATTATAATTATTATATAATGTATATATTTTTTAAAGTTGCTTGGAGTTTTAAAAATATTTATCTTATGTTACATGAATAAGTGAACATATGGATGTGTGCATTAATAACGCATAGATTTTTCTTTTATTCAGTGAGATAAGCTATGAGAAAATATGCATATATTTTTTATTATGAAGTTTGTTGTAACTTTATTAATGATCATATTTTTATATGATTCTTTGCTAAATAAACTATATTATCTTTATTTTAAATACATGATATTGAATGATTATTTTAAATCAATCTCATTTGTATTGGAGATGTTTTTAATTATGTAAAACCTTTTTCTTATAGTAGTTCATGGTTTGATAATGTAATATGTAACTTTATATATTATTGGGAAATTTGCCTAGGTATTTTTACGATGTTGAATGTCTAAATCTATTTGAATTTTTTAAAAGATAGTGACAGGGGAATAGACCAATGAAACCCTGAATGCTTATATGATAGGATGTGTTAAGAAGATAAGATAATTAGCCTATATTATATCTAAAAAGTTAGTATGCAAATACAATTAACGTAGCCCTGTATTTGTATTTATTTCCATGGATAGAGTTTGATCTTCGTATTTAATTAGTCTGTAAGGGCTAAAAGAAAGGCAAGACATTATTTCCTAAGGTATTAGACAAGGTCGTACCTGTTTCTTGATCCCGATTTCCATGTGGATTATTGAATTATTTTATACTATTGAGTCTTTACTCTAGTTATTCCTTCATGTCCTATGTATTGTATCACTATCTGAATTCTCATTTGTAACACATCATGTAGTATAGTATTTTTGAAAGATGAATAATGGATAAATTTAGAAAGATGAATTGTTTTAAAGATGACAAGATAGATTTTGGTATTGAGAGGAAAATACAAATGATATTGAATGCATAATGCTGATAATAGAAATAATCAATGAATCATAATTTTGCTTAATATTTTGAAATATTTTGATGATAAAGAAATTATAACTGTTCCTAATTTATACTTTTCAAATATTTTTGATACTTTCTATATTTCATAAATCGATAACATTTTGTAGAACAATGCTTATTTTACAATGAAACATCAAATGAAGATTATATTAATGTATGTTGAATACTTATATTCTATTTAATTTTTTAAACTTTATGATTTTTGAACACAAAACACACGCCATAAACTTAGAATGGTGCCAAGGAAATTATTATTTGTATGCATGAATAAATATTATTTTATTGTCATTAACCTAGAATAAACCTAAGAATATATTTTGGTTAATAAATATTTATGCTAAATATTTTTCATATTTACTGAAAGTACGTTAATATTAATTGTTAATTGATCTAGTAATAAACCTAATATGATATTTTTTCTTTCCTGTATCTTAGCATCGGCCGGAAAGCGAACCCACTAACCCGGACAACTGCTTGTAAGGCAGCTATCCTGACCTCTCGACCACTAATGCTTGACACCTAATATGATATTGTAAGTGAATAATAGAATTAGTGCAATTCTAAATTATATGTATTCCTGAATAAAAATCCATAAGCTTGAGTGAAGGCTTACATATTTATGTTGTTTTTTTTAGATTGAAAATCTGTAACACAATCTTTTATTTTATTTTAATTTTGTATATTTTGTTTTAATTTTAATATAATATTATTTTAATAGTAAATATTAAGGATCATAAATATAAATAGTAGTATAAGTTTGATTATAAATTTCAGTTAGAAGTATGTTACTAATTAGTGCACTACCCACGGAGATCAGTAAAATCCCTCGTGATATTCTATAGCTAGTGTGAAGAATAAATAAAAATCAATGATTATCCTGAGATCTCCTTATTATAATTTTATTCTTATAATTATTGCCAATCATAATTATTTGAAATAAGAAGAATGAAATTTTATATTCAATCAAATGAAAGATTAATTTATTAAGTAATCTAATTGAAATCTAATAGCTAGATATATATTATTATGTGTTACTGACCTCATTGAAAAAATTAAAAGATTGAAGTGGAGTTGGGCTGGGCATATTGCTAGAAGAGATGATAATAGATGGGCAATTGAAATTTTAAATTGGATTCCAAGAGATTGTAAAAGACCCAGAAAGAGATCACATGTGAGATGGATGGATGAAATAAGAAAGTGTGCAGGGGTGATGTGGAGAAAAGAAGCTAAAGATAGAAAAAGGTGGATTGAACTTGGAGAGACCTTCATCCTGCAGTGGATTGATAGTGGTTGATAATGATGATGATTCATTTGGTTATTTTTGTTAGTCATGAGAGTATGTAGATACCTAATAAGAGGAGTGTCTAGGTATTCTCATGCCATTGAATACATATTTTTATATTTGTTTAATGTTAAGGGATGTGATCTGTTCACAGAAAAATAAGTCTCACATTTGTTACAATCGATTACATCTTAGTTAAAACTGTTTAATCATATTGAAATGAATCTAGATAAATAATCGTATTACCTAAATTCAAGTATGATAGTTGAAGAAATTTAGTTGGGAAAATGGCAAGTCTAGTAAACAGTATGGCTGAATGTAGGGACCTAGAACATCTGCTTAGGGTTATACCGCCTATTGGCAAGCCATAGTATTTAAATCTCCATATGGCAACCAATGTGATAGCTTTGATATATACCGGGGATATGGCATTAAGGTTATAGATTTCTTTTTTTTTATTATTTTAAGGTGAAGACTGATTTGCTGAAGTGTACAATATATATATATATACTTAAGCTAGATATAATTAGATGAGATTTGAACTTCAATCGAGATCATTTGTCTTTCTCACATGTAGGCTGTCATGTGTATTGATTGTATACGATAAACTGAATGACTAAAGGGAGCTTGGAAATTTATGTTCAAATACCTTTTAATTGTGTGTAAATTTTATATAAAACAATCCACTAGAATAAAACTACAAAAATTTTCAAAAAATGCCTATATAAAATTGAAGATTAATATCTTTTGCTATAGCCAGCTTTGGCGTATTCTGCCATCTTAAGTAGCAAGATGGCGGAACACACCGAAGCTGGCTATAGCAAAAGATATTAATCTTCAATTTTATATAGGCAGTTTTTGAAAATGTTTGTAGTTTTATTCTAGTGAATTGTTTCATTATACTTATATTATTTGATATTATATATATATCTTACATTAATATCATGCTTGGTAATTCTTTAGTAAAACCATTTTTCCCCTCCAACCAATAAGTTGTTTGTAAACCTTTTCCCTATAAAATATAAACAAATTATGTATATACATATATATATATATAAATTTCATAAAGTTGTAAAAATTTGAAATAACTAACTAACATCATTTATAAAAAAAAAATTATAAATTTTTAAACATCAATGTATATTCTGTCAACAGTGAATTTCATCAGCAAACTGTAAACTAGTTGAGACCTCATCAAAATTAGCAGTACAATGTGGTATTTAATATCAATCTGATTATATATATATATATATATATTGTACCCTCACCTCCAGGAAATATATAATTATAATAACTTGGTCTAGCTCAGATAAATAACTATGTTTTTTTAAAATGTATTTAAATTAACAATAACTATGTTTTTTAAGAATATCAATGATTAAATTAACTTAATTAAGAAATAATAATATAGTTCTGGTTTATAAAATGAAATAAATGAAAATCTAATCAAATCATGAGACTATGAAGTGAGTTTACAAGTGGTAGAGCGAATATATTAAGATAATCTCCCACTGGCTATCATCTTAATGGCATAAGAATACTATCCTTATTCCTATTACTTAAATACTACATTTATAGTACTCTTACGTCTTTAATCAAAATTAATTAAGTAAATTACCTTTAACAAATTAATTTAAATATCTTTCTCAAAACTAATTCAACTCAAATTATCTCATGTTCTCTTAAAATAATGATAAATTAATTAAAACTTTTGTAATCAAGTATGATAAGGGATTTAATATCATTCCTAACTACAATTTAATAATATTAATAATAACAAATAGTAATACTAATCTTTAATCTATAATTCACTCTCCTATCTTTTTTACTTATAATGTTGTTCTTAGATATCACATAATCAAATGTAATGTAATTTTCTATTATCCATATGACATCTTAAATAATATATTTAGTATGATATTACAATCTGAGAATATATGGCAATCATTACTAAGATAATTTAATGTAAATCTTTGGTAATTATTCCATGACCATCATAACAATACGATAAGTAAAACTTCTTAAATAAAATATATCAATAAAATAGTATAACTCTTAGATAAAAAAATTGTTTATGATGTGCAAATATTATGTCTTCATTATAATTATCTGTGATTATGTAATTGTGATGTGAAGAAATTGAGTCAACACGAAGACTTATAAAACAATTTTAACAACTTTATTAACAAGATTGACAATAAAATTATTTACGTTATTTAGATTTTGATAGAATTCTATTTATTCATATTCAGGTATTTTTTCAAGACAAATCAAATGACTTAAAAACATAAAATACAGAACATTTCTTAAATAAAATATTTCTTATTTTTAAAAATATCATTATATAACTTTTTATTACAGTTATTCGATATTATTACTTTATAGGTTTTAAAAAATATAGGTAATACTTTTATTATGTACCTATCCTTGTTATTTAGTTTTTAAAATTATTTATCATTCTGTATAGTCATTTTTCAATATTTATGTGAACAACCTTAATTCATAGCATACCATCAAACTAAGCTACTTACTAATTATTACTTTAAACTTTAAATATCATGTATGGATTAGTGTGTTGTTATAAAATTATTTTTGTAAAACTTATGACTACTTTTATTCATTCAACACGATTCAGTCTATTACCTTTAATCATAAATAAAAATATGCATTATAAGTATGTCTTTTAAAAAATTCTTAATAATTAAGTAATATCATTATAAATTCTTTTAAATTATCAACTATTTATTTTATAAAAAATAAATAAATATTATTTTTAATTATAAAAGTTTTATGATTCTTTCACTGATGAAATTTGGTATATGACTATACAGGGAAGTAGGCATATACTGAAATCATTGTTTTTAATTTCAATTGATAACTTGATTGTAAATCAGAGAAGTAAATATGTCCTGCTAGAAAAAAGGACATTAGATCCTAAAGGTCTAGATGCATTGCTCCCAAAATCAAAGCTCTTCATTAATAAAAGCCATAAGCTAGAAATTAGTCTGGGAATATTGGATATGAAAGCACTTACCAGGATTAAACACTATCATCTGGCATCTGTTAGTTTGTAAAGCTTCAATTAAGTGATATATTAGTGATTACAGAAAAATAGTATATTGCTGAACAACAATGTTCTAATCTGGAGTCATGTGATATTTTATTGATTTTAAATGGTTTATTCATTGGGAGTTCAAGCACAAACATGATATAATGTTAAACAGGAATACCTAATATTGCAATCTAAACACAATCATTTTTATCAGCATATTGGACTTATTGATGCTACTATATCACAATCATCTGCCAAAACTAAAATTGAGCCCACTTTTTATCACCATACACTACTTGAAGGATTATGCTTATATTGATAGATTGATATTGCTCCATTACCCTCCTGTCACACAAGTTAAGAAATAGATTCTATTCAACTATAACACAGTGTGGAAAGATAATTAATATTTGAATTGCAGATATATTTTCTATTTTGACTCAGACTGCTGTATTCCTTATCTCTTCAATCTCTGAGCACAACATAATAGTCATTTTATACTACTTCAGTGCATATTACAACTAAATAATTTAAGCTAGTGTAAAACTTTATTATCAATTAAATAATCTCTGCTTTAATAAATTCTAGTTTTTTTTCCTAGTATTAACAAAAAAAATAAAAATAAAAATCATTATACAATAAATTATATTATATTGAAATACAAGAATAGTGTATATACTTAACCTAGATGTAATTTAAAAGGGTTTAAACTTAGACTGGATGATTGTAGGTAGGTTGAAAGTCTGGGTTCAAATCCTTGTTAATAATAGATATTAAAATACAATTCGCATATCTTTTTCTTTATTTTTATTCCATTTTTCATATATTCATATATATATTACTTCTATAAATCACATATATACTCCAATGCAATTTTTTTTTTATATAATTCCTTTAATTTTCTAACAGTTTCAACTATCCCACTGTCTTCATCAGAGCTACAACATTTAAACATATAATCATATAACCGTTATTCTATATGCATATAACAACATATCAAAATACATATTTTACATTATTATTCATAATCATATTTTATTTTTAACCCTATATCTTTACTTTCCTCTTTTTTTACTAATTATTATTTCATTATTAAAATAAAAAGGTGACATATTAGAGAGTAATGTAGAATGATAGGTAAGAAGAAAAGATGAAAAATAAAAAGTAAAAGAAAAGTAGAAATAGCAAATAAATAATGAAATAATAATAAGTAGTAAAAAAAGAGGAAAGTAAAGGTACAGGGTTAAAAATAAAATGATTATGAATAATAATGTAAAATATGTATTTTGATATGTTTTTGTATGTATATAGAATAATGGTTATATGATTATATGTTTAAATGTTGTAGCTCTGATGAAGACTATAGGACAGTTGAAACTGTTAGAAAATTAAAGGAATTATATAAAAAAATTGCATTGGAGTGTATATGTGGAGATTTATAAAAATAATATATTAAAATATAACTGGAAAATAAAAATATATAATGTCATGTTTTTTTCTTAACTCTCTAACAGGTTGATATTTCTATTATTATCCCTGGTGGCAATTTTTATCAATAGTCAACTTTTGATTATAGTCTTTATTTTATACTAAAACTCAATAAACTGGAAATGATTTTTTAGAAATTAAAGTTTACAAATGAAAAACAGTCTAATAAAAATCATATTTGAACTTTGAAAATATTGAAAAAATGAGTTTTTAATGAGTACAAATGACTTTGATGAGAAGTAAAAGAGCTTAAGTGAGCAACTCCAGGAAATCAACAAAATCTTCTTTGAGTGAAATTTATTTTTAAAATGCAAACAAGTAAATGTTAATTTCTGATAAATCTATAAAATTCACCTTTAAAATATCAAAATTTCTTTATAATTTTTTTTCATGTTTCAAAAAATCCTAATATAGTTTCAGTAATCATATTATATGATCAGGGTGACAAGGCCCTTGGACTTCTTAGCAACCAGGTTTCTTTGTGAACATAGTGGATAAATGTATTAACTTCTATTTTTAAAAATAAAATATATACAAATAAAATCAAAGGGTATACATTATTTTGGTCTTAAATAATTACTGTGCAATTCTTGTGTAAAAATAATCAAAAATATTTAACAAAGTTTGCAAATTATCTATATTTTTAGTTATTCCAAAAATTTTCTTGAATTAATATTGTAATACATTAAAGATCAGCCTTTCAAGCTATTGTGCATGTATTTTTTACGAGTGTTAATAATAAATGAATACTTTCATTCCCAACACAAGATATAGTATTTATGAAAGAATAAAATGAATCCACTTATTCTTTCAAACTATATATGAACAAATCCAAATGCTATGAAAATCAGATTACAAAGAACTAAAATTTGGAGTCAGGAATAAAAACATGTGAAGACTGAATTTAATACCCTTTGATCATTACCAATGGCCTGGAAAGTAGAGACCTGTTCAGATTTTGCTTGAATTTCTAAATCAATATTATTTAGCTTGCAGTTTTCATGTTTTAAAAATGCTATGGAAATATCACCACACACAACCATAGAAGTGAGTTTTATAGTGTTGGTGTTTCTGAAGTGAGCAGTCATGTGACCTGTCAGGCCACATCACTGAAACATTAATGTGTATTTATTTATATACACATGATCATTTAATTTTGAAAGAAATCAATAAATAAATTACCTTCACTTCAATTTCTCCTCTTAGCGTAAGTTTATATCCACCAATCCTGGATAACTCTTCAAATGTTGAAGAACTTAAATGCATGCGAAGACCTGAAAGAATAAATATGTAAGCTTATATACTCATTACTATCACTCTATTTTATATTCTTATAACATGGGAATAAACATATCTCAAGATATGCAAGATCTCAGTGTTTATTAAAATTATTATAGTTTGATTTATGAATGTCAAAGTTGGTGCAATATTATGAGTCCTGGTTTAATATGAAATGTATATCTTAGAAGAAGGAGGGAGACCAATTGTGTTTTCCAGAGAACTTTATTTATATATTACAAAATGTAGGTGGAGTAAAAGTTTCAAGTATATCTTCAAAAAATATTACCCATAAAAAATAGTAATGACATTGAGTTATTCCATGAATTCATATTTAAATAAAACATTTTAGCAAGAGATTAACATTTAGATCTGGGTTAAAGATAATTTCTATGTTAATAAACAATTAATAATAATAATTAATTAATTTATCTGAAGTTTTAAATGCAAAACGTTTGACAATTGCATACCAAAATGATGATGATGGTGATGATATTATTATTATTGTTGTTGTTATTAAAATAGGAAAAACTCTCTCCATACAGTAGAGCCACTCTAAGCAAGACAGAGTAATCAATGGATGTCAGAAGGCTTGTGCATAAAACCCCTATCTAGTGCCTACTCATCTAATATTCGCAAACTAGTTTCTGGCTTATGGCCTTCATCAGTGAGGAGCCTTGGATCTGAGAGCACTGCACCTAGATCTTCAGATCTAATGCAACTCTCCAGCAGTCACCTTTTAACTCTACATGACTACAAAACTATGAGAATAAAATTGAAAACACATATTTTCAATCTAAACTCAGTAGCTTATATGGTCATGTAGGTCTGAACTCAGTTCAGCACCTATACATTTTGGTGTCTTTGGTTTTTTTACAACCATAGCCATCACCTTCCTATAAGGCAGGATTGATATTAAACCTTAAAACATCTATTGATTACTCTGTCTTGCTTAAAGTGGAACAACTGTATGGAGAGAGTTTTACCTATTTTAACAACAGTTATGAGCAAGCATGGAAGATAGTGATCATGTGATGTTTTAAGGTTATTGTTGTTGTTGTTCTTATTTATAATAATAATAATGCCCTATGTAGTTTGATGCAACAAATAGAGTATCCGATCTGGGATCCAGAGCTCTCAGGATCTATTCTGGCACTCAAAAGTCTGGTGGTCAAACTTTTTATAAATTCCTGAGATGATGATGATGATGATAATAAAATTGAAATAATATCAAACTTTCAAAATATTATCTATAATATTTTATTATCAGTACCTATATGATGTAAAAATTGAAATAGGAAGCTAATCTCATTCATATGTCTTTAAAAAAAGATCTATTTCTACATCACTAAAGAAATGCCATTCAATTAATTTGAAGATATGTTTTAATATTTATATTTTTTCTATGCAGTTAAAATCATTTTTAAAATTTAAAAATTCAGTTTAAACTACAAAATCCTATAAAAATATTGTTTATAAACTTGAAAAATATTATTACCACTTTAATTTCCCATTTTACCTTAAATATTTACTCTTCGCTTATTTTTTTTCCTCATGTGTCAAAGCATCATCCGGGAAGCGAACCTGCTAACCAAAGACAACTGCTTGTAAAACGGCTGTCGCTGACCTCTCGACCACCAATGCTTGACAACTCTTCACTTATTTTTTTTTTTTAAAAAAGTATTAAACATATGAATATAGATATATTTTCACGAAGCAACAAATGTTTATTTTTATTTTACAGAATTAAAATAAACAAAAAAAAAAATTGTATTAAAACTGTAAAATTTTAATTTCCTGATTTAAATAAAAACTAAAGTTCAATAATTATGTTGCAAATTATCAAAAAAAAATTATTATTATTATGTTGCATTTAATAAAAGGCCTTCCCTTTGCTTCTTACTATCTTATCTCAGCTTTATTTTTAATTGAATATTACTAACATTTAGCAGTTTTTTTTAAATTAATATCAATCAATATATATTCTAGTTCCAATTTTGGCCACCAGAATATACAAAACTGTTAAACAATTGTTGTAGAATAGCAACAAGTGAGCCAATTTAAGGTTGATGGAATATAATTACAGTCACAATTTAAGCTCTCAAATGTTATATACTTAACATATAGACATTATTGTTCTTATTTTAATAAAAAGTATTTTAGAAGTTCAGTGAATTACATACCTCCCTTTACAGAAAAAATGACTGTTCAGGTGCAATAGCGCCTATATTATTTTTACAAGTAGATTTTTCACGCAAAGTTTTTGAATTATTTTTGAATTACAATGTTGAATGTTATGTAACTCATCCATCTTTGTTAATAAATAGACTTAATTAAAATAATACTAGCTAAATATTCAAATCTTAACATTATTAGTAATATTTAAATGAGAATGGCATGTCTAAGTCAATGTGTGGATTTATCTTTTCTTATGGGACTTGGATATGAATGGTTTGATGAACATGTTTTGTTGCAGAGATTAATTGAATTTTTATGTATACAGTGATTAATAATGAAATATGGCACTTAGAAGATTTAATACTTCTTCAAATTTCTTTTACATATTTGCAATCCCACTATTCATTTATTATATATATAATGTGGAAATATATTTAAAGATGTTGATATAAAAATGCCATAAATGTATTTTCACAGGCTATAGATATAAATGACATATGATATGTCATATATATATATGTGTGTGTGTGTTAAAATGAAAGTTTTCACAGGCTGCAGATATAAATGCCATATGTATGTTATACATGTATGTTAAAATGAAGATTTTCACAGTGTACAGATATAAATAACATATGTATGTTATACATATATGTTAAAAAGTAGATTTTCAGAGGCTGCAGGTATAAATGACATATGTATGTTATACATATATGTTGAAATGAAGATTATTTATGGGTCACAGATATAAATGACATATATGTTCATACATATATGTTAAAATAATTTTCACAGGCAACAGATATAAATAACGTATATTATACATATATGTTAAAATTAAAATTTCACAGGCTGCATTTTCATTGGCTACGAATATAAATGACATATAATCTGGATTTATCAATGTACAATTTATAGTATGGATGGGGTCATACCAGCCATCAAATGGACAATGAATATTATAAATAGGGTTGCAGACATCCTGTAAATATGATGCGTAACATGATTGAAAGTTCAACCAATGGAAAAGAGGTATAAAAATTTTAAATGTAAAATGAAAAAATAATGAAAATAAAAAACTATTCAGTTTAGTAGTTTCAAAAACATTATCCCAAATAGATAATAGTTGCATGTATCATCACATTTGTTGATATAATCTAGCCTCTTAAGGATCTTCTCTAATCTTACATTAGTGGGAGAGTCACATCTCAATAAAATCCTGGTGTTAGAAAAATCAGTACTATGACATATAACCATATGATGAACCCAGATAAAATACATATATATAAAATACTTTGGAATAACTTCTACAATATTCAAAGTTACCAAAAGCTAGCTGTAATTATTATTTATTTTAAATATTTGGTTTAAATATTTCAGTTTAACAGTTAACCCTCTTCAACTACGATTTAATTTAAAAATGTAACAAAGGCTTCCCTTTATATTTTTTTAATAAAATACCAGTTGAAGAAGTTTAAGTGATCAACCAAAAGTACTTCTGTGGATTGTAAGACTATGTATACTAGTTAATCACCTTTATATTCATTATTATTTTTACTGTATGTTGTAACTGTCATAATTGCACAACCCATATGCAAATCACCTGGGGGCAATCCACTTGTACATTCTGCATTCTGATATCACAGAATAATAACTTTTTTCTTTTACAGCCTGATAAGGTCAGGAAGAAAATAAGAGACTCTTAACTATTTTATTTAAGCTATTGATTGCAAATAAAGATGACAAACTTCCAAAAAGAATGAAACAACAGTATTTATTCACATATATCCAACACAAACATACCCTGGTGAACCTTTAATCACTTGAATTATAACTTCACTTATGGTGAATAAACCTTTCCAAATTTTATTAGATTAATTTGATTTTAATTATGCACAGATATAGTATACAGTGGTGTAATGATTCAGTATTTAAAAATAATTCCTATTTGATACTATTAATGTTAATTGTTTTAATGGATTCCAATCTACTGTACAGATTCATAACTATTCTCTATTATCCTCATTGCTGTTCTAATGCTAACTGATGCAAGTTTATAAATTAAGGATGATATTACTACTTGACTGTTGTGTTCAATTACAGGCTATGATATTAGTATATAATAAATATTAAAATATAATTGTAAAATACAGGAATTCACATCTGTATTACAATAGTTGAATAAAAATGCATACATGGAGAGTTTATATGTCCATGGTAGGAATTAAACTTCTACAGCATATATAACATACATGGATGACGTATGGTAAGACTTGATCATCTACCACACATCATTCTTTAAACAAAATCATGATTGTAAAGAATCAGCAGTTGCAAATGATGTTACAATCATCTAACACTAATACTTTACATAAGAATTAGAATCAAATGTAAGTTCATAATTTGAATTGACAGATATCAGCAGTACATTCTTATGAATAGTTATCTAAAACTGACATCTATTTAATACAACTTCAATCTAGCTTGTCTGTGCAGCTGGTTTGCCTCCCATTCATAACTTTAAAATTTTACTAACTTAACATACTATTATTAACTAAATAAAGTGTAAATAATTGATTAACACACCAACATTTAGTAAAATGGTAAGAGATCATGATTATTAGCTAATTGTCTTTACAGAATAATTTTTATATACTTATCACTGACTACATTTTGGCATTAAAATAGAACAAACTACCATCTTTTGACATATGTGCTGGTAAACAAATTAATTATTTAATTATTCATTAACATATTACATTAGATAGGAAACAATAATTAATTAAAGATTAGATTAATGTTTGTAGTTATTCTTTCAAAAATCCAGTTTCAGTCTTTAGGTATTGGCAGTTTTGATTCTAAAAGCCATAGACGTGATGGATGGAGATTAAATCACTATTTCATTCATTTTGGATGTGCAATTATCAATTAACTCATTACAACTATTTACATATGACTGAAGAGCCCTCTAGTATTAGTAAATGATAAAATATTTTAATGCCAAAAATATACCTCTTTAATTTCATTCTCCTTCATATATCAGGAGGATTGTCTACAATGCTTTTTGCTAGAATAAATGATTTTTTTAATCAATCAGACATTTATTTTTAAATATTCTTAGACCTGATTAAAATATGTATATGGAAAATAAGAAACTTCTTTTATTTTTAATATTACCAATGGTGATTTAAGTTCTAATATTATGTAATAAATGATAATTTACAATGCTAAATATTTATACATTAATGTTTTGAGATTAACTCATTGCAATTGTTTAAATATAATTGAATAGCCCTCTAGTGTCAGAAAATGTCAATGTATTTTTAAAGATAAAAAGATATACTTTTAAAGTCCTCTTACTTTATATATCAGAAAGATTGCATAAAATGATGTTGCTAAAACGGATGAATTTTTAATCAATCAGAAATTTATTTCTAAATAATTTTAAATCTGATTTATCATTGATAAGACTAAGAATGAAAGAAATTTTGTACTTGTCAAATATATATTTCAATCAGGATTTAAAATATTTAGAAATAAATATGTGATTGATTAAAAATCAATTCTTTTAACAAAAGCATTGTAGACAATCCTCATAATAAATGAAGGAAGAAGATGTTAAAGAAATACATTTTTAATTTAAAAAATGTATTGCCATTACCTGACACTAGCAGTTAATCTCAAAACATTACATATAAATATTTAGCACTTTAAATATATATATATGACAATAGATGGTGTTATACCAAAAACACCTTCAAGAGTTTGTTTACATAAACGTCAGAGCGAGTATTTCACTATCTCTAACTTAATTTCCACCTTCAGATCATGATTTCAAGCTATTTGCTATCGTCAGTGAAGGACAGGATTAAGAAACTAGATCTAAAACACAAACTCTGAGCGTTTAAGAAACAGTTTTTATTCAGCTTGCAAGCGTGAATCTTTTAGACACGTAATGTCTTCAAACTCAGCATAGCATGCCAGATAGCTACATGGGTCTGATATCAGTTCAGTATCACCACATAGTAGAAGTCTCTGCAATACATATCATTGCAAGAAAGACCTCAAAGGTACATTTATGAAAAACAAAAAACACAAGTTAAAAACTTGCATACACTTGTATTTATGACAATAGATGGCGTTATACCAAAAACACCTTCAAGCGTTTGTTTACATAAACGTCAGAGCAAGTATTTCACTATCTCTAACTTAATTTCCACCTTCAGATCATGATTTCAAGCTATTTGCTATCGTCAGTGAAGTTAGAGATAGTGACGTTTATGTAAACAAACGCTTGAAGATGTTTTGGTATAACACCATCTATTGTCATAAATACAAGCGTATGCAAGTTTTTAACTTGTGTTTTTTGTTTTTCATATATATATAGAGAGAGATGTTCAACTCTGATCAAATAAATATGTAAATAGACATAACGAACCTTTGATATGGAGTAAGATATAATTTCAATTTTTTTAAAAATTACCAAACAAGTTTTCAGTACTTTTTACCATTTTCATGACTGTATTTACATACAAAACAAAAGACAGATGATCATTTTACTGCTTTTGCTATGCTATACATTTTAAAATAGTTTTGCATTGGGTGCTTACTCTAATACAGAGATCTACTTTTAACTCAATATAAGGCAATTTTTAAAATATAGTATATTCTATGGTGTTTACTATTAACATAACATAAAATAAACAACAAAAGCACTAAATAGTAAATATTGCAGTGGTTATAATCCTGCTAAAATAGTATGTTTACTAATAGTTAAGGATAACTTACCTTGACCATGACTTTCCATTCTTGAAGCTGTATTAATCGTATCTCCAAATAAACAATATCTGGGCATACTCAGCCCAACAACTCCTGCTACACATTTGCCACTATGCATGCCAATTCGGAGCTGCAGTTGCACATCGGGTGAATGACGCACAGTAAACCCAACAATAGCACTCATAAAATCAAGGGCCATATTAGCTACTTCAGCAGCATGAGTTTCAAGTCTTTCAGGTAAACCACCGGCCACCATATAAGCATCACCAATTGTTTCAACCTGTGATTAATGTGGTAATTTATTATAATTTATTATACAAATTGTAGTACTCAGTAATATTAATAATAATAATAATAATAATAATAATAATAATAATAATAATAATAATAATAATAATAATAATGATGATGATAATAATAATAATAATAATAATAAGAAGAAGAAGAAGAAGAAGAAGAAGAAGAAGAAGAAGAGAAGGAGGAGGAGGAGGAGGAGGAGGAGGAGGAGGAGGAGGAGGAGGAGGAGGAAGAAGAAGAAGAAGAAGAAGAAGAAGAAGAAGAAGAAGAAGAAGAAGAAGAAGAAGAAGAAGAAGAAGAAGAAGAAGAAGAAGAAGAAGAAGAAGAAGAAGAAGAAGAAGAAGAAGAAGAAGAAGAAGAAGAAGAAGAAGAAGAAGAAGAAGAAGAAGAAGAAGAAGAAGAAGAAGAAGAAGAAGAAGAAGAAGAAGAAGAAGAAGAAGAAGAAGAAGAAGAAGAAGAAGAAGAAGAAGAAGAAGAAGAAGAAGAAGAAGAAGAAGAAGAAGAAGAAGAAGAAGAAGAAGAAGAAGAAGAAGAAGAAGAAGAAGAAGAAGAAGAAGAAGAAGAAGAAGAAGAAGAAGAAGAAGAAGAAGAAGAAGAAGAAGAAGAAGAAGAAGAAGAAGAAGAAGAAGAAGAAGAAGAAGAAGAAGAAGAAGAAGAAGAAGAAGAAGAAGAAGAAGAAGAAGAAGAAGAAGAAGAAGAAGAAGAAGAAGAAGAAGAAGAAGAAGAAGAAGAAGAAGAAGAAGAAGAAGAAGAAGAAGAAGAAGAAGAAGAAGAAGAAACATAATAATAATAATTATAATAATGATGATGATGATAATAATTCAATTTATTTTATGAAATAAAAACAAAGTAAATAGTAATTATTTGAGAACTCCAAACAAGAAAAATCTTGTGTGTGGAGTTTACATGTTAAAAGTAACAAATTAAAAATAAAAATACAACAAAATCTCAAAACAAAAAGAATGGTTTAGCAAATAAATTACATAAATTAAATAAATAAATATAGGAATATAAATAAATGCCAAAATTAATACATATTACACAACTACTGACATAAATATTTTTTGAAAGATACGTGAGAAATATTATTCAAATCAATTGAACACTCATATATAAATTTATTAAATAACTTTGAACCAGAATAGACATATTCCCTTCTACTATATTTCTTTAAAACATTTGGTATAGCTAATTGAAATTTATTAGAAAGACGAGTCTTTAGAACAGAAACTCTAGAATGCAGAAAAAGTTTAGTACAAAAAATATCAAAAATAATATAAGTGATTTACATTAAATAATCCATGCTCAATAAAAATATATTGAACGGAGAAACGAGATCTACCAAAGATAATGCGCAAAGTATAATTTTGTAAATGCACAAAGAGGATATAATATACGGAGAAGTATTACTCCAAATAATAATATTATAGGATAAAATATTCTAATAACAGACAATATAAATAAAAAGACTAGCTGATCTAGGAAGAAATTTAGCTAAATAATAAAACATATAATTTAAATTACATAACCATTGGCAAAGATAGGTAATATGATTTGCCCAGGACAATCTGGAGTAAATATATATTTCTAAATAATAATTATTTACCAAAGGAATATTCTTACAAGTACACATACTGAAATGAGCAAACAGTTTAAACTTGTGGCTAATTCTTCTAAAGTGCGAAATATAAAGTGTGCTAACACGCACAAGCACACAAAGCTGAAGGCAAATAAAGAAATGTATATATATATATTTATTTTATCTTAATTTATATATTTAATTAAATGGCTAAGCGTTTTCAAGTGTCAGAGCCCTCATATTCATGGTCATTTTGTAAATAGACAAGAAATTGATTACAAGCGATGTAAATTTATGCAAAAGCGATAGTTATGTATTCCATTTCCTGGGTATTTGTAGCAAGAGTCTTTTTTTATTTATATATTTGAAAAATTAGAATCTTTTGTTACATAAATTGATCCATTTTAAATGAAAGCAAAACCTTGACCTGAACATAACTTCTGTTTCTCCAACCATAAAATACTTCTATTAAAAGGAGTCAAACGCTGATTAATATAGATACGTTTATTATTATTTTCAAACAGGCAAAACTCTCCATACAGTAGTGCCAGCCTGCGCCAATCAGAGTAATCAATAGATGCCATAAGGCTTGTGCATAAAATCTCCATCTAGTGCCTACTCATTCAATATCCCCAGACTAGTTTCTGGCTTGTGGCCTTCATCAGTGAGAAGCTTTGGATCTGAGACCACAAAGACACCAAAATGTATAAGTGCTGAACTGGGTTCAGACACATATGACTATATAATCTATTGAGCTTAGATTGAAAATATCATTGTGTTTTCAGTTTAAGTCTCATAGTTTTGTAGTTAAGTAGAGATAAAAGGTGGCTGCAGGAGGGTTGCATTAGATCTTAAGATCTAGGTGCAGTGCTCTCAGATCCCAGGCTCCTCACTGATGAAGGCCACAAGCCAGAAACTAGTCTGGGGATATTGGATAAATAGGCACTAGATGGGGATTCTATGCACAAGCCTTCTGGTATCCATTGATTATTCTGATTGGTACAGGGTGGCACTAATATATATATAGAGAGAGAGTTTTGCCTGTTTAATAACAGTTATGTGCTATCATAAAAGATAGTGATCATGTGATATTATTATTTTCCATAGGCTAAATTTGAAAGTGGGTTAAAACAGATTTTCTTTTGATTAAAAACTGTGTGGCTGAATTATGAGATTTAAAACGAGCCACCACAAAACCCGGAGCACCTCATTTACTTTTTGTCGGAAAGGCATTTTCCAAATCAACACCAATACCTGTAATATTAGGTTGTCTGCCATATTAATTATAATTAATGACAAATTTTCATTTTTTTGAAAAGTCAACCCCTGTATTTTAAGCTCATAATCCAAATGAAATCGTTCCATAGAATGCAATTTATTTTTCAGTAAAGAAATCTCATTCTCGTTAAAAGTACAAGAATTAGAAAGACGAATTATTTCTTGATTGTGATCCACATTTTTACATAAAGAAGCAACTTCTGTCCGCAAATTAGCAACTGTTTTAGATAACTCCTGTATTGTATTTGTAAATAAGTGGCAATAAATTTAACTTATCCAAAATTTCCTTCAAAATTAAATCAGATGAAATTTTAACAGCCGTAGACGAATCCAAAATATCATGAGAAAAATGCTCTCTACAAGCTGCACACCTCCATTCTTGCTTCTTTTTTACAGACATCCTTCAGTAAGTAGTTTCAATTAAAAATGTACTTATAAAGTGCATACTCGAAGTACAAACAAAGCAGGATACGAAATTACCATTTTTAAGTAAAAGTTCATCGCAAATATGAATCCATCATTAAAAAGTTAAAAAATCAAGAGAATAAGAAAAACACGAAATAATATACTGCTACTGCTCCTGCTACTGCTACTGCTGCTGCTGCTGCTACTACTACTACTACTACTACTACTACTACTACTACTACTACTACTACTACTACTACTACTACTACTACTATTATTATTATTATTATTATTATTGATGATGATAATTAAATTATTTAATGTACATATCTACAGCCAAAAGACAATTACAGATTGTCCATTTAAAAAGGTATATCATATGTTTTAAAGGAATAATGAAAATAATAAAAAAAAATCGCGAATTATACATTATATATTTTGTTAATAACCTTTGAAAAATCATTAATATTGAGTTGAAAAAGATTTTCATTAACAAAGTCTAAATTGTAAGTATTAGATAGATGAAAATCACTTCTACAAGTTTCAATTAAGAAATAATTCTGGGCACGAATTTCATATTTACAGTTATTCAAATGCAGTTTTCAGATCATGTTATAGGAAATATTTTTTTCGGTAATGATTTTGTATAAAAACTTCATATCCCTAGCTTTCGTTCTTGCTACAAGAGACATTTTGCAATCACTTTTCAGTTGACAAAACCTAGAATTTTTTTTGAAAACCAACTGTATTTTATTTATGTTTCTTTTCGAATGTGGATTCCATAAAACAGATCCTTATTCAAAAATAGGAAGAACCAAAGATAGAAAAAGACTATATTTAGTGGAATATTCAAAAGCCTACCATAGTAGTAGTAATAGTAGTAGTAGTAGTAGTAGTAGTAGTAGTAGTAGTAGTAGTAGTAGTAGTAGTAATAACAACAATAATAATAATAATAACAGTAATCGTATTAGTAGTAGAAGTAGTAATAATAATAAAAATAATAATAAACAGTCTGATAATTGGTGTATAAATACACATGCATATTTAGTAAAATAAGCACCATATATACATGCCAGTGCACAATAGTTTTCTATATGATAGAATTAGAAACAAAAAGCCTTCGGCAAATGTCAATAAAAATGCATCACATAGAATTAAGGGCAAATTTCAGATTGAAATCAAAGATAAAAGACAGAATCTCTTTTTAAGAACCTTTATGATTAATTAATATAAATCAATAGCATAATTATTTAATAAATGCAGTATTAAATCAACATACAAATCTTCCATGAATTGTCAATATGAATGCTTTAAATTTTAATAAGGTTCGATTAATAATGTTAAAAATGACATTTTATTTTTTTACCCTAGATTGAATGTGAGTTCAAATTAATAATGCAGTATTTACATCTAATTAAACTTTAAACTTCATCTTTAACTCCAGAATTTACCAAGATATTAAAACTTATCAAAAACTGAGACTCTAGGAATAAATACTCACTTTAGTCTTAAAGGTTTCTAATAAAGAAAAAATGGACATATACATTTACATTGACAGCTTTCAGAAGGGTTGTTTATTTACAGTTCTATTATCTATATATTTTCCATTTTGCTCCAGACTTTATAATACCTGAGCTACTATCACTATATTAAACCATATAAAGCTTAAAGTTTAATAGTATGGTATTAATAAATACTGAAGAAATAATGTGGATATGTATAAGAGAGATTGCGATTTCGGCCAATTGAAAAAATGTTGGTTCAGCATTAAGTACATTTTGGGAGTTATTGTTTATTTTCGGATAAGTTTATTCCTATGTTTCAAGAATATATCAGAGAATGGAATCTTTAAATTTATCTAAAAAGATATTACATGTGGAGATAAAATGAAGTTGAGTTATTCTATGTGTTTATGTTTAATTAGAACACTATGTATTAATCTTGGGTTAATGATATAATTATTAATATATGAAGTGGATGGTGTTGAAGCTACAAATACAGACTATTGATGGTTAAAAATAAAAAGATTATATATACATATATGTGTGTGTGGATGTGTATGTAATTTAGATACAAGACAACTACTCTTTCACACTTTCTCTATGAACAGAAGCCCTCCACATCAATAAATAGTTTAAAGAATATTGTTTTAAAACATTTTTGATGTCGAGTGCTTCTATTCTTAGAACATCTATGAAAGAGTAGTTGTTTTTCATCTATCATAAAAACATTGTATTATTTATCAATTACATATATAAAAACTAATTTTATTCATTATCACAGCCGATTAAAAATGAGAAGCTTTTTCTCACCAGTGATTGATTGTGAGGAAACAGCTTGTGTATGCATAAAGAATGGTGATCATGTGCGGCTTATGGTTTACTTTATAATTAACGATTACATAGGCAGTTTGTATCACTTTTTAAAACAAAATCTAGTATTTGCACACGCCATCACTTCAAAATAAAAGTGCCATAGTACAATACCATAAATAATAAACATAATAACTAAAGCAAACAGATTAAATACCTTGTAAACTTTATGCGAATCAACAATTCCATCTAACATTGAGTATAAGTCATTAAGTAAATCGACAATTTCATAGGCATTGCATCTAGCAGCGATTATTGGAAATCCCACAATATCTGAGAAGTAGACAGTCGCTCCATCATAATGCTCAGGGTCCACTATCTGACCTAATTTTAGTTTCTCTGCAACAGATCTATAGATTCAAACAATTATTTATATATACAAAATGTTTATGTATGTATGCTTGACAAAGTCGGATATTTTTGCCTTTCCAGTTTATTATCTGAATGAATGGACTTTTAGTGCTGAGCACTATAATCTCATAGGTAGAATATGCAAATGAGCCCATAAAAGACAGAAACACAACAAAATAAAGATTCTATGATTATAGTGTTCAGCATCAAAAGTGCACTCAGTCAGATAACAAAATAGAAAGGAAAATAATCCCATTTCACCAAACATAAGCATTTATGATAAAAGTATTACGTATATAAATAAAACAAAAATTGAAATTATATATATATAAAACTCTTACAAACTACTCAAGATTTACACAATTCCAGTATAGATAACAATCAACAATCTCAAACTGTTG
Source organism: Epiperipatus broadwayi (assembly GCA_028023455.1). Taxonomy (NCBI): domain Eukaryota; kingdom Metazoa; phylum Onychophora; class Udeonychophora; order Euonychophora; family Peripatidae; genus Epiperipatus; species Epiperipatus broadwayi. Next base: position 33,236 of record JAQFVV010006712.1, read on the forward strand.
TCAAGGCAACCTTTGAATAATAATTACATATATATAATCAATTTTATTCACAAAATTGCACTTTGTAATCTCTTAAGTTATTGACTTATTATAAAAGATAACAGGTTGATATTTATCACTATATACGTGCATTTATATATAGGTATGTAAATATTATCATTACAAAATGTTAATTTTTACTTACATCTTTTAAAATTTGCATAATATTTAAACAGCAATATTTGATGAAAAATAAATCTTTTTACTAGACACATGTTTCTACCAATATCAGGAACCTTAAAAACTATTAGAACTCTTATAAAACATTGGAATACAAATCGTACTTAAGATCAATAGCAATGTTTACTTTGATGTTAAAGTGTAAACAGAAATGTAGTGAGAATTTAGTTAATGCCTACTTTGTATAAGCTTAATATCAGTAGATGAGGCAGAATTCTTAATCAATTTTAATATTAAATTAAGATTTCTGACTGAGCTTAAGTAGAATTTACATTATTATGTTGCTGAATCTAAGCTATTTTTCAAGGCTGCTGATGAAATTGACTTATTGACAAAAACATATATAGCAAGATATTTTTTCCATAAAATATTGTTGCTTGAAAAATTATAAAAATTTCTATAGGAGATATGAGTAGAATTAATATTATCAAAAAACTTTCAATTATAAGACAAGCTAGGGGTTTGAATATATGAATCTCCCCATCTGAATTAATGTCATTTTATGTAAAACCTATGATTGTGTGTATTAATTTTATTGGTTACATATTCTCTTCAAGTATAAAGCTTAATCATTTTGTATGTACATTTTAAAGTCTGATATATAATATTCTATTCGGGTGTGTTCTAATGTGGCATAAAATCATTTTCACCCATTGTGAATGTTTATATTTTACATTAAAATGTTTAATATTATATATTTTGATTGTGAACAGATCCATGCTTTCAAACCAACTAAAATCCAAACATTGTTTTTAAATAAAAAGTAGGGTATTGTTTCTGATGAGTAGATTTACATGTTTAAACTTCTAGCCCATGTAATTATTTGACGATTTATTTCAATATATATATTTGAAATTAAGTAATTTATTATTCATTGCACAATACACACATGCAGAGAGAGAGAAAGAAGAGACAGATTATTTTTTTCACTAGCTTGATAGTTTACAAAATTATGGTATTGATTTCAGGAATATTGTGAACTAATTTGATTTTCTTTCATTATAATACTCAATCATTATATATACATACACATAAATTACTTATAGCAGAATATGTATCACATTTTGGTTCTAATGGTCGAAACCATGCTCAGATTTTAGAGTTTAATACTGAATAATCTTTTTTTAAGAAAAAAAATACTATTTAAAATGTACCACACTGAAGTGAAGCTAACAAATCTCTACATGTCGACATTATTAAAGTGCCTTCTCCTTTATCAAACTGATAAAATGACTATACGTATATATATATGTTGATACGAAGATTTTCACAGGTTGCATATATAAAAGACATATTTTGCAGGTTCATCCATGTTAAAAAATGTAAATATTGATATACCAACGTCGGTATATCAATATTTAAATTTTTTAACACGGATGAACCCGCTAAATATGTCTTATATATATATATTGCAAGGTATTTATATAATTATCAACTATTACAGTAATAAATTTTAGTATAAAATAATATTTATTACTTTACTATGCCAAGCTTTTGATACAGTGCATCTTCGTCAAAGCATGACTAAAGTGAATATTAGCAAATACATTAGCATGTCCACATTAAACTAGTCACTGATTATCAATGACATGCATATTTACATGTATAAATTGATCTAGCAATAGGCTATGTTATTAGATTAAATGACCAGTATTTGTGAAGAGAAATGCTATTACCTTATATATTTATGCAGTTCTTAGAGTAAATTATATGCCATGCTTGTTTTACTTTTTGTTTTCTATTATTATTTTCTAGGCAAATAATTTTAGCAACAGCAGGTTTAAAGGAATGACCAGATTTTTTCTGATGCTCTAAAAATGCTGAGCTATAAGCACTGTTGCATTTCATTCTGTTATATAAATGAGCACGCTGAGTGCATCTGGATTTTAAGTTTGCATGTGTCTCCATAGTATCTGAAATTGCAAAATTGACAATTCACAGCATATGCCAATTGAATTTTATCATCATTAATCCTCAACTCTACATGGAATCTCATATTGCTGTCCCACCTGATCACACATGTTGAAAAGATAAACAATCGTGAATATATGTGTTTTGTGCTAAACCAGCAATCATCAGTTGGTCCAGATTATCATCTCAACACATATATACAATTAGTGTTCAGCTTTATATTAAAAAAGCCAATTGGCTTTAAACTACTCCAACCCACAACTCTTCAGCTATCCATTTCATTGAATATCTCATGATGGAACATTCAAAGCCCATGTAAGTGCCAAGTTGTCATTCTACCCATGTTGACATTAATCATTCTGATCCCCCATGTACCAAAAAATTATGCACTTATGTGAAGTTTGAATGTTCCAGTATCAGATTTTCAATGAAATGGTTGGCTGAAGAGATGTGGGTTGGAGTGGTTTGAAGCCTGACCATTAAAGTACGAAGATTGGATATATTAATATAAAGCTGAACACTGATTGTATGTGGAAGTGGTAATCTGGACCAACTGGTGAGTGCTGTCGTAGCATGAAATATGTATATTGGTGATTATTTATCTTTTCAATATGTGTGTGATCAGGTGGGACAGCAATATGAAGTGGCATGTAGAGTTGAGGGTCGTGTAAAAGTCTGAGTTTAAATCCTTATATATTGCATTATATGTGAAGGTGTGTGTAAGCTTGTGCAGTGTATTAAGTTACATCATTAATCTTATCTTTGGAATTGTTAATATGTCTATTTAGTGGTGTATGTTTATATGCCTGTGGATATGCTAATATATGTTTATACTCTGTATTTGAGATTATTCTCTTATGCAATTGATTTAAATAAACTGAATTATTTCATATTATTACTACTACTATTCAAATACTACATTAATTACTTTGTCCATTTTACTTTTGTGCATATATTTTATAGAATCTTTTGCTATACATAAAAATTGGCACTAATAATAATCAAATATTCTCATTAGAATTATTTGGATAATGCCTAGAGTTTAAATAGCCGTGATAACAACTTTATAATATTACTGAGTTACAATTGATTACTGTTTTATCTATGATTATTCATGATGCAAATATGTCTCTAAACTGAGCTAATCCTTTTAAAAGTTACAGATCATTTACATAGCATTTACTTATATAGATTACGTACATCTCTTGTTTGTTTACAAATAATTGCCACATAAGTTGTACTTATTATTATAGCTGATGATGAAAGAAGCAACAAAGAGCATCATTTATTTGCCACTATATAAATTCTGTTTTCATCATTTTATAGCAAATATACGTAATTAATGTAAAATTTAATCTTACAGGGGTAACATCTGTGACAATAGTTTATCAGAACGTTTCTTCTCTTCGGCAATTTCTTGAGTTCTTTCAGCGACAATTTCCTCTAAGTTGTTTGCATACTTTTCCATCATATTTACCAAATTATCCATTATGTTTAGTTTTCTAAAATAAAAGTAAATGATATATAATAAAGCATATATAATTAACTTATTCATTCAATACTCTGAATGTTTACTATAGTAAATAGAGGGATTTGAACTTAGGGTTTTCAGTCTATTTCAATCTCCAGTTCATCACAAATAACTGATATACATTACTGAACACGTGTAAAAAAGATAAATGATCCCCATATACATATTTCATGCAGAACTAGCACCCATCAGATGCACCAGGTCATAATCTTCCACACACATATATATATAATCAGTGTTCAGTTTATATTGAAATAGCAATTCCTTAAACTTTAATGAACAGGCTTTGATTTTCCCACCCTTCCTACACAATTCAACCATTCATTTCATTGAAAAACCAACAATGGAATGCTCAAAATCCTTGGTGAATTTGATATCGAAGTCATATCCACGTAGAAATACATATATTGGGGATCTTTATTATGTGTGTGTGATCATGCATATCGATTGTTTGAAATTGGATGGTGTCTAAATTCAAATTCCTCTATTTATCAAATTACGTATATATATAATCATATATTAAAGTGAAGATTTTTGACAAGCATATACATATAAATGAATTATCTATGTGAATGTATACCATGCATTACCTCTGTTACCATGATAAAGTAGATGTGGAACAACTAAAACAAAGCTTTTGATAATACCAAAAGTAACACATACATGGATCAGCCTTTTATATATAATAGAATATCTCCAATGCTTTAATATATATATATAACAAAAATAGTAAATATAAAATTAATAAACTATTAGATATAGTCTTTCAATCCGCAAAAGTACTTTCGCCTTAACGTGCCTCTGTAATAAACTATAGGATAAAGTCAATCCGCAGAAGTACTTTCGGTTAATTCCTCAACGTGCCTGCGAGGCATGTTAAGGAATTAACCGAAAGTACTTCGGCGGACTGAAAGACTGTATCCAATAGTTTATTATCGTTATATTTATTATTTTTATTGTTATTACAACAGTTTTTTAATTAACGGACATTTTATTTGTATTATATATGTTTAGTTACTGTGTCTATATAGCTGGGTTTTTTTTTAAAAAATATTTCAACAAGAGGACTTGTTTTATGTTTAATTTTTAAAGAATATCATTTGGTTATATTTTTTTGATAAAAACATGTGTTGAAATGTTTTTAAGAAGTCTTCAGCAGCGAGACAAGTAACTATTTTTTTTTTTATTTATTTATATATTTTCTTTAGTTATTTTATATATTTTTTTTATTATTTCCATAATCAAACTTTGATAGTACTGATATTTTATAAATTAGAAAGTTATTATATTTTCCTTAATTTTAATTATAACGTTTAAAATTAAATACATTCAATATTAATTACATAAGCAAGATAATTTTTATTTTTAAATTCTTCATAATTTTTCTATTTGTGACAATAAATATTATATTTCTGTATACAATAAAATTGACCGTTTACATTCCAAATATGCATAGTAACACATTGGAAAAAATATTTTTTAGTATGCATTTCAAATAAACCAGGTTTCTTCACTTAGATCAAATCCTTTGTAAGAGACTAAATCCAGAAAGTTTTAATGAATCACATTTCTGTAGTGTAATTTTCACTACACCACTCTCATGCAAAGTAGAGACTGTTTTCTATCCACTTTTAACACCTTGTGAGGAATACAATCAAAAACATATGATCAAAGACATGTAAAAAGTATGCTTGATCCCCAAGATGCACATTTCATGGTCAGCAAACACTCATGTGATCTGGGTCAACTGAAGAGTGTACATCATGGGGGTCATTCATCTTTTCTCCATGTCTTTTATCATATGTTTATGATAATACCTACAAGGTGTTGTAATGCACTGTGACTTTTCCTTATATGGAGTCAGGAATCTCTCAGCAATTATGCCCAAAGAAACCAGTTAGCCACTTTACCTTCCCTTTCCATTCCACACTCAAAATTTTCCCATATCCTGCTCCATCCCATTTCCACAATTTAATCTTTGTCAACTCCATGGCTTTTATATCTAAATCCTCTTATCCTTTCCCAAACCCAGCATAAAAATCAATAACTCATTTTCTGTATAATCACTTTCCTTATATTTATTCTTCCACAATTTTATTATTTACATCCTTTCTACTTTCAGGCATTTACATTCAATTAGCAGGTGCTTAATATTTTCTATGATTTCCTTACACAACTTGCAGACGAAATCACCCATGCTTTTCCATTTAACGTGTATAATTCCCTGTTGCTAATATCCGTGTTCGAGTCTTAAACAGTAAACTACTTTCCTTGCTATTATCATAAGTTACATGCAAATAGAAACCAGTCGTTACCTTATGTGATAATGGTGTGGTGAAAATTACACTACAGAAATATTATTTATTAAAACTTTTTAAATCGTTTTTCACTTTTTAAATGCATAAATTACATCTTCCGGCCCTTATGCTTAAGCAAACTAATGGAATAAAAACAATTAGTTACTATGGAAATCTTATAATTAAATAGTAGACAGTAGTATTGCCTTAAAACAGAAGCTGATACATTTTAGTTTAAGTATGAGATTGCAGTGACATAATTTATATATAGCTGTTGACACACATATATATATTTCTCTTAAAAAACCGTTTGTTGATACACGAACACGATGATTCTTAAAGTTCAGAAGTTATCCATTTCAGTATACTCAATACAATAAATATTGTTAAAATTTTATATTTAAACTTTATATGAGTATTATTTTATATTAATATATACTATTTACATTAATATATACCCTAGGTCTTGTAGTATTTTATATATTTTTAAAACATATAAGTTCTTTAAAAGTGAAAGTATCTTTTCACTTATTAATATTTAACTATAAATTCAGAGTAATATATGTCATATTTAATATATAAATTCAAAACCGCCTTGAGAAGGTCTATTTGTATACTAGATAAAACTATGGTCGTGTAAGGATTTTGGTAAAGTTTGGATTTTTATCTAGTATTGTATTGTTTTATGGTTTTGTATTATGTATATGATAGGTAATATTTTTATTCGGTTCTGGCAAGTTTAGCATTCCTAAATCCAAACAATAAGATGAGCAATGAAAAATTAAGAGTAAAAATTGACTTTAACCATGAGTATAATCACTAATCCATGAGTAACATATATCCTAATATATTTATTACATATTGGTTTTTATCGATGTGAAAGATTTACAAATTAGACAAGTATTACCTGAAATGTTTTAAATACATGCATATGTGATAAATAACTGTTCAACTAATATAAATTTTTAGAGTTTAAAAATATAGAAGTACACATGATATCAAATCCGATTTTGATATATTGAATAGATCTAATAAATTATTTGTTAATGTTTATTGCTCAGAAAATACATAAGTAATATGTTATATTAAATTGCAAAACGTAAAAATTTTAATCTGATATTATTCTTTTTTCCAAAATTGGATATTATAGTTAAATATATAATTTAAAGTAATACAAAAATTAAAGCTAAATAAACTTAATCAAATCCAATGTCTGATGAAAAAGAATATTGTATAAGGAACGATACTAATCAGTTTAAAAGAAATACGAAGTTTTGGTAGTAAACAAAATAAAAAGTAATCAGTCTAAACATCTACTGTGATAATGACTTATAGATATGAACAATATTATTTATAATATATATCTTATCACAATATTGCAACTAAATTGTTAATTACGGTATGTTTTTAATATATTCATAATACCTACTTTCCTTTATTTACTGCTAGGAGTCGCTGTTTAACTTGATGGAAATCGGGTCTGCTATCAGGGTTCTCATCCCAGCATGATGCCATTAAGTCTAAAATTTCAGGGTTTGCATCTTCTTCATATAAATCACTGACTTCTGGGCGAAAGGGAGGAGTTTCGCCATTTCTTATGCGATTAACAATATCTAATTGTTAAAATAATGATGTAGAAAATGATTATTGAATTTTAAATAAATATAAAAATATTTTAATATATCTATCTCTCTCTCTCTATCTCTCTCTCTCTCTATCTGTCTGTCTGTCTGTCTGTCTGTCCGTCCGTCCGCCCGCCCGCCCGCCCGTCCGCCCGTCCATCCATCCATCCATCCATCCATCTATCCATCTATCCATCTATCCATCTATCTATCTATCTATCTATCTATCTATCTATCTATCTATCTATCTATCTATCTATCTATCTATCTATCTATCTATCTATCTATCTATCTATCTATCTATCTATCTATCTATCTATCTATCTATCTATCTATCTATCTATCTATCTATCTATCTATCTATCTATCTATCTATCTATCTATCTATCTATCTATCTATCTATCTATCTATCTATCTATCTATCTATCTATCTATCTATCTATCTATCTATCTATCTATCTATCTATCTATCTATCTATCTATCTATCTATCTATCTATCTATCTATCTATCTATCTATCTATCTATCTATCTATCTATCTATCTATCTATCTATCTATCTATCTATCTATCTATCTATCTATCTATCTATCTATCTATCTATCTATCTATCTATCTATCTATCTATCTATCTGCCTACCTACTTACCTACCTACCTCCTGATTTATCTATCTATTGACTGATCTACAAAAATAAATATGAAAATATTTTTTTAATATTTCCATCTATCTATCTTTTTACCTGTCTATCTATCTATCTGTATGTCTATCTATCTATCTATCTATATACTTATCTACCTCCCTACTGACTTACCTGACTGTCTGACAGATTTACCTACCTGTCAACCCACCCACCTATCTATCTACCTGCCTACTTACTTACTTATCTATCTATATATATATATAGACATAAATTAATTAGTAAATGGGGTGTCCATTATATAAATTAAATTAAGTCCATAGCTAAGATGTATTGGCATGCAGCAACCAATCAAATCAAATCTTCTGGCTGAAGGAAAACAATAGCAAATGTGACCAAGATACTAATAGATTTGAAGCTACTTTTCCATCACACATTTTTGAAACATATGAATAAATCCAAATGATTCTTCCCAAGATATATTTAATGCTGAGTCAGTACTTTCAATTGCCATCTGTTATAATCGCTTACATATAACTGTCATTTGTTCATTATTTACCAATAACACAGCCATAAAATTTGCTACATTCACATTTTTCACATCACCCACTTCACATAAATATGCTAACAATTATTACTAATCATTTAGGAGGGTAGAAATTATTATATCATTCTTTCCCCAGATATAAACAGAATTTTCCCATTTTCAGATGTTTTTATTCATTTATTTCAAGAATGTGTAATTGAAAAAAAAATTTAAGTTAATTAATTTTTACTTAATTTATTGACAATGTATTGAGTAAATTGATAAGAAAATATTAGGAGAATGTTAAATTTTATAAACAGTTAAGACAAATTGAAAAATCAAATTAAGATAAAGAGGTAAATAATTTGGTGTAAAAAATGTTTTTTTTTCTTTTTTTTTAACTTCAAAAATTACGCTGATATTCTGAATTTGTAGAAAACAAAGCTTAAATTAATTACAATAAAAATATAATACAAAATAATTGTTTTGAACAAAAATGATAAGCAAAATCATCGATAAAAATATCTAAAAGTTTTGTCCAAAATAATAATATAAAATATAAAAAGTAATAAAACTAGAAAGAAAATATACATATATTTCACTAATAAGTTGAAGTCATGTGATACATTTGTTTGATATTTATTGGTTAAAATATATTCAGTAACATCTGTTACAATGAAAGAGTGGTTCCAGAGTTCATTATGCCTAATGGTATACATTCTTTGACATTCAGAGTGGTTAGTTTTTGAAATGAATTGTTGCTTATAACTACTTAAATTTTATTGAAAACACCTATTTACTAAGAGATGAAACCGTGGTTGTAAGAAATAAACCATTATTTTAATGTTATATAATTTTATATTTTATTGAAATATCTGTATTTATGGATAGTATATACCAGCCCTATAGGCCAGAGCAAAGTTACAATCCAAATAAAATTTAAGTATGAAAAATTAAAATGTAAATGTTAAAATACATATGAAATTGATTATTATATACAGAGGTTAACATAACAATATAATAAACTTCATGTTGTTATAGTAATGATGATGATGATGATGATGATGATGTATTATGGCTTCTCCTTAAACGAAGTCAAGAATATCTCAGCAATTAAGCCCAGATAAACCTGTTAGCCACTTTCTTCTACATTCCCCACTCTAAATTTACCCATAATCTGCTCTATCCCATTTCCACAACATAATTTTTGTCAACTCTATAACCTTTATATCTAAATCCCCCTTATCTTTTCCCAAACCTAACATAAAAACCAATAATTCACTTTCTGTATAATCACTCTTTTCATATTTATTTTTCCACAACTTCATTATATGTACCCTTTCTGTTTTCAAACATTTACATTCAATTAACAAATGCCTAATATTTTCAATTCCTTCCTTACATAATTTACAAAATAAATCACCCATATTTTTCCATTTACATGTATATTCTTTTGTAGCTAAAGATCCCGTTCGAGCTTTAAACAATAAACTACTTTCCTTACTATTATCATATATTAACTCACACCTAATATTCTGTTTATTTCTATATATATTTAAACTCTTTTTACTCTCCATACTATTTCTCCATCTCTCTAACTCCCTAGTCTTTATTAATAAATCTATTCTTTTATCCCATTCCTTACTACTATAACACTCCATAATCCTCTTAACACAATCATCCCATCTTTTGTACAAATATACTGATATAAATTCTTTATCCAAATCTTTTGCATAGCGCATTACCTTTCTCACCCATCTTGTTACCTGCCCTTTACTCATAACCCAATTAAATACTATTTTAGCTATTCTTTTATTATCCATAAACTGCAATCTACCAAACATTTTCATTTTACTTTTTGCATCTATCATATGAAAACTTGACCATCCCATTTCTCCTTGAATTGCCTCCCTTGCTGTCCATACTTCTGCATCCAATGCATGTCTTCCTACTTCCCTTTGAGTTTTTTCTAAATAATCTAATATCTTTTTACTAACATATAATGCATCATTACCACAATTGTGCCACCTGGTGGAAGTCTTAGTAATCAATGGATGCAAGAAGTTTTGTGCATAAAATTTCTATCTAATGTCTACTCATCCAATATCTTAGATCTATGTTTCTTAACTTATGAAATCCACAAGCCAGAAACTAATCTAGGGATATTGAATGAGTAGGCACTAGATGGGGATCTTATGCATAAATCTTCTTGCATTCATTGATAACTATAACTTACACTGGGTGACACTACTATATTGAAAGTTTGCTACTGTTTTAACAGCTTGTGGAAGCATGGGAAATTCTAACCATGTGATGTTTTAGTAATTTTACTTAATGTTGTGTTTATTCAGTAATATATCATGGTATAATATCCCTGGTCACTTAAGAAAAACATACAACTTTGAAAATAAGTATAGATATATGTATTAAGTGTATTCATAGTACAAAATGTATACAAACAGTTAATTCAATGCTTCAGTGCAGCTTATGTTTGGGGAAGGATTTTGTGGCTTTTGTTTAGAACGCTGATACTTCTAGCCTACTGATAGCTTACCTTTGTATGATGATGCCTATAGGTTAAAGTTTTCTGCTTTAGTCTTAAGCATGGGTAGACAATGTATTACTATTCAACATCTAACAGCTTTCTAATGGTATCTGAAAATTGTCTGTTTTTCTTCACAAATAGTTCCCAAATAGTGAGGTCATGATTTTCACTGGAAACAATCAGATTTCACTGAGATAATTTTTAGATTGGCCTGCTCATGTGATTGACTGTTTGTTTTCTTTCATATTATTTCACTGGTCAGTCTTATTGTAAGTTGCATCCAATTTTTGATAATACTATAGTTAGGACAAATCCATTATTTGAAGGTAAGCTTAGATGAGTTAGGATGAATTCAAAATACTTAACCCTAATAAAAATTTTCAAAGTATTAACTTCATCTTTTATAAGCTTGAATGTAGATGAAATATTGTGGAAGAACTGAAAATGCTCATAAAGCAATATGTACATTAACTGTCCGTAAATATAAATGTAGAATGAGCCATCTAACACTTTAGCTTTCATCGTGTATTGGCATCACATTAACTGACATACATACATGCATGGCATGATTTATATATACTAACATAAATTCAAGACAACTATAAAGTACTCTGAAATCATTGAAACTAATCATAAGGAAAGAATGAACTTTATGTTTAACAACCTCGTAATATGAATTCATTTTTATTTAATATAAATACAACGTTTTCCTAGCTGAATACAGATGAAATAATGCGGAAATCTTGAAAACCCCTAGTGAGCTATATGTAAACTAATTGTCAGTAAACGTAAAATGTATAATGAGCCATCTACACTTTACCTTTGTCAGTATATAAGGGTACTATTTACTGACGTATTTACATGAAGAGTGTGATATATATTTACTAATATAATTTCAAGACAATTATAAGCTATTCTCAAATCATTGTAACTAATAAGAAGGAAAGGTCGAACCTTATATTTAACAACTTTTTCATATTAAATTAATCTCGCTGGGGTTTTCCAATACTTCCACATTATTTCATTTGTATTCAAGCTGGTAAAAGGTTATGTTTGCATCTATTAACTAAACATTAATTTAACATTAAGTAGGGTTTAAAAATAAGGCTCAGCCTTCCCCTCTAAATAGTTATAGTGATTTCAGGTTAGTTTATAGTCATCTTGAAATTAAGTTAATTTATATAAATCATGTTCTGCATGTAAGTATGATAGCAAATGGTATGCTTATATGCAATTAAAGCTAAATTGTAAATGGGTCAGTCTACATTTAACATTCACTAACAGTTACTTTACATATAGCTCAATGGTTGTTTTCAATACTTTCATATTATTTTATTTAAACTATTAATTTCATAACATCTACTTTTCTGCTTAACTATTATTTTTCTTACCAGTATGATAAACATAGGGAATTTGAACTCAGACTTTCAAGCCCCTTAACCATCCACACTATCTCATACTACTGATACACATGACCACACACATACAGAAAAGATAATCACCAATATATGTATTTTGTACTAAACCAGCACTCATCAGTTGGTTCAAATCTTACCACTATGATGTAAATGTTGTTGGGGGCTCAGAATGATAAATAAACAAATCTAATACTATAAAAACTTCATTGATATCCATTTTCTTACTTAGAAATTATTATTTATTTCTTGATGCTGCATTATCTGGAACAAACATCAATAAATATCACTCTTTTTGCTTTCTCATTTGGAATCTTTTCTCTAATACTGTGGTCAGACTGTGGCTGGTACCATATTGGAATATCAACACACTTACGTCATTAAAAATCATTTTGCACTATTTTTTGTTTGGATTTTTTTTTTTTGAGATAACATTTCGATTAATTTACTGAAATCAAGGTGAATTCTAACCAAATATATGACATTAAAAATTACTTTTGCTTTCTCAATTGGAAATTATTTTTCCCTGTAATAGTAATTTCTAATTCTTATATCTGGCTCACATTAGTAACTAAAGTTTATCTTTTGAAAACTAAAATATATTTAGAGTAATAAAAATTGCTTGTATTTTATTTTTAAAAAATTATTTTTATATCATTAATAGGAACTCTGCTATTAAGCATCTTTGACAGATCTTTTATATGTGTTTCGTATGTCAGGGGACTGATGTTTCTCATAACATTTACAGTTTTACAGCTTTTTTATGTGGTCATTTTTTTTCCATGATATTAGATTTCTATGCCTGAATTTTAAAACTGTGATTAAATTTTTATGTATGCAACAAAATAATTATCCCTGTTTTATTATAAATGTTGATGTGTACTAATGGTGAAATTGAACACTATCTGTTTTTTGTGGGGTACTTCCATAAACAATTTGGTGTTTTTGCTGTTTAATATTTGGCTCAAATTTATTTGTTAATACACTTAAAGTAATTTGTTTTTTTAGGAATTTTCTCCAGGTGGCAATCGCAATAAGAGCACAATATAATTTAGTTTTTCTAATTAGCATGTGCAAACAGTAAGAAAAAATCCTCCATTTTGTTCCTAGCTTTTGAAAGAGAAGCTTGTGTTATTTTACAAAAGTTTTTTTTTTTTTTTTTGGGGGGGGGGGGTATATTTTTCAATTTTACTTCAATACTATACAAATTATAAGTAAGGAATAAATATTTTTATTATACTATTATTTGATTTTATAAATATTTTATGTAATAAAAGAACATAAAGTTGTCCAAATATTTTTTGACAAAAATTTTATCAATCCTTTTTGTAATCTTGAAATATAATATCTTATAGTACTTATTTATTTCATAAATAAATAACACAATAACTCTTTCAAATAATGTAAATTATTGTACATATATAAAATGTGAAAACCAAAATATCAGTACTGCTTATAATGAATCGAACATTAGAAAGAGGAAGTTGAAAGAGGCTTCTTTTATTGTTAATCCTAATAACGTTGTTGTAATACTAGTGTTTCACTGAGCATGCACTGGAATATTAACCATTCAGTTCCAATATGTCACCATAATTCTGGTACATGGTACTGAAAGTCCTTAATGAAATAGTAATAGTAGTTAATATTTCTTGAATTTTTTCTACTCTGGTTATCACATTTTATACATGTACAATAATTTATTTGATAAGCACAAATACTTCAAAGTGTTAGAATTTCGATTACATATCTATAATTTAGTAGGTCAAATATTTTATTGATCTAAGTAAAAACATTTATATATAATTTAGTAGTTTAAATACTTAATGCTCTGTTTTATATAAATATTTTGAAATTTTACAATATTTTTTGATCAGTATGAAAAAATATTACTATTTCAATTATATAACTAACATATAGAATAATATAAGTGTTCTTGATTATATTAAAAATGTTAATAGAAACATTATATATACCATTATAAACTTTTTTCATAAATTTTACTTGATTATTATTATAAAAAGGCAAAGAAATCCACTTCTTACTCTTAATTTCTTCATTACCAGTATTTCTATTAATTTTCTTACTAAATTGACAAACCACTTGATAAATTTCTTTTATATTATAACCTACACTTAATAATTCACTTACATAATTTTCAATATTTTTTTTTATCACATGCATATTTACATAAAATATTATTTCTATACAAAAAAGACCTAAAACCAGCCATGTTATAATTATGTAGCACTTTCGATAAATAGGGAATATACCCTCTAGTTTCAATAGGTTTAATAAACAATTTATAGTCAATCATATTATTGTTCCTTGAAATTATCAAATCTAAATATTTAATACTGTTATTATATTCTTTCTCCATAGTCCAGATAAGACCTTTTAATTTATTGTATTCATCAAAAATTTTATCAATCATTTCTGAATCAAGTAATTTAAATAGAATGGTTAATAATTCAAAAGATAAGTTAGAAAAAAATAACGTGAGTAATATAATTTATAGAATTTTTTGTGGGTGTAACTTATATGTAGGGGAATCTAGATGTAATATAGAGAAAAGAATTAAAGAACATAAATTGTTATATAAAAGAGTTTTGAAAAATGTACAGATATGTAATGATAATAGTAATGAAGTCAAGTTATATACTGAATCTGTTTTTTATGATCATGATAGAAATTGTAATTTTAAGTTTAATTTTGATATAAATAAAATAAAAATTTTAGGCCAAGAGAGAGATAATGAAAAAAGAAAAATTAAAGAGGCAGTTTTTATTAGTAGGTATAAAAATAGGATAATAAACAG
The DNA here is from genome assembly GCA_028023455.1 of Epiperipatus broadwayi. NCBI lineage: Eukaryota > Metazoa > Onychophora > Udeonychophora > Euonychophora > Peripatidae > Epiperipatus > Epiperipatus broadwayi. Next base: position 48,756 of record JAQFVV010006712.1, read on the forward strand.
ACAGTCAGCAAATGTTAGGATTAATGAATTGTGGGATATTTAAATCGACATGTGTTTCCGATTGGTAATAGATGATTCCATTTAGAAAGTTGAGTTGAAAATGATTATGAATATAATCGAAAATATTTCTTTACGAGTTTTTATTGAGTTTTTATTTATATTGTATTATAAATTGTTTACCGTTGTTTGGAATATATTTAAGTTTCGTTATTGTATTATTGATATTAGCGGACATTTATTTTGTTTTATTGTGTTAATGTTACGTGATTAATGGATACCAAATATACGAATAAGATATGGTTGTTTAAAGAATGGAAGAAGATGTATTTAAAGATTATTAAAACAAAATGTCGATTGGAATTTTTGAAAGATTGTAAGTTATTTAAAATATTCCCGAATTGCTGCTGCTTTAAATATAATAAATCGCTGGATTTGAAACCTAGTTTTATTTTTGAAGTGAAACGTAATATTTTGCTTGAAATTATTAGAAGAAATAAGCAAGATTTGTTTAATAATCGGAAGTATTTAAAGGTTATTAATCATTTTATTGGATTGAATAATTTTGAATATTGTTTTGAATTTAAAAAGATGTATCAAAATTATTATGATAAATTTTATATTAAAGAAAAATTTGATAATAAGATTAATTTTTTATTTAATAAAAAATATTCAAAGATTGATCAAAGTGTAAATTATGTCAATTTATCGTCATGTGATTTGAAATTAATACAAAAGTATGTATTAGGATTTGTTTCTAAATATATAGGTGATATAGTTGATGACTATAAACTGGAGATTATATCATCAGTTCAAAATTCTTATGATGGAAAATTAATGACTGTAGAGGAGTTTAATAAAATTGTTAAGGATGTTAATTTACAAAATTCTAATAAGTATGATAATTCATGGAAAAGAATTATTGGATTATTTAAAAGGCAATTAATGAAAGATAAATTGATTTGCTTAAAGGAAGACAAAGGTTTACGGGTGTGCTTGATTTCAAATAATGAATATGTTCAAGGAGTTATTTTACAAATGGAAAAATTAAATTTTGCATTGATTGATAAATATAATGTTGATTCAGAAAGAATGAAATTTATTAATAACATTTTATTAAAGGCAAAAAATAAAGGAATAAATGATAATGTGTACTATTCATTATATCCTTCAAGTGCTATTTGTCCATGTGTATTTGCTAATGTAAAATTACATAAAGAAGGTTATCCACTTAGAATAATTTTGGATTTTGGAGGGTCTTTTGTGTATAAGACTAGTAAATATATAGCTAAAATTTTACAAAATTTACTTGGATTTGGAAAATATTCTGTAACGTCATCATTTGATTTTGTTGAAAAAATTAAAGATTTAAGTTTGGACTGTGATGATGTTTTAGTGTCATTGGATGTTTCTGATATGTATGGATCTATTGATAGACTTGATTCAATTAAGATAATTAATCAAGCTTTATTGGAAAAGAAAGTGGATAATCAATTAATATGTTTTCTAATGAAGGCTTTAAATTTTATTGAACAAAATATTGTTGCATCCTTTAATGGTAAATTTTATAAGATGAGTAAAGGCTGGCCAATGGGATTACCAATGGTGGCACAGTTATGCAGTTTTGTTTTGTCATATTATGAAGAGAAAATTTTAAACAAATTTATATTTATGGGAAATATTAAGATATATATGAGATATGTGGATGATGTTTTTATATGTGCTTCTTCAGAAATGATTGATAAAATTTTTGATGAATATAATAAATTAAAAGGTTTTATCTAGACTATGGAGAAAGAATATAATAACAGTATTAAATATTTAGATTTGATAATTTCAAGGAACAATAATATGATTGACTATAAATTGTTTATTAAACCAATTGAAACTAGAGGGTATATTCCCTATTTATCTAAAGTGCCACATAATTATAAAATGGCTGGTTTTAGGTCTTTTTTGTATAGAAATAATATTTTGTGTAAATATGCATGTGATAAAAAGAAAAATATTGAAAATTGTGTAAGTGAATTATTAAGTGTAGGTTATAATATAAAAGAAATTTATCAAGTGGTTTGTCAATTTAGTAAGAAAATTAATAGAAATACTGGTGATGAAGAAATTAAGAGTAAGAAGTGGATTTCTTTGCCTTTTTATAATAATAATCAAGTAAAATTTATGAAAAAAGTTTATAATGGTATATATAATGTTTCTTTTTATGGATCAGGTAATTTAAATAGAATGGTTAATAATTCAAAAGATAAGTTAGAAAAAAATAACGTGAGTAATATAATTTATAGAATTTTTTGTGGGTGTAACTTATCATATGTAGGGGAATCTAGATGTAATATAGAGAAAAGAATTAAAGAACATAAATTGTTATATAAAAGAGTTTTGAAAAATGTACAGATATGTAATGATAATAGTAATGAAGTCAAGTTATATACTGAATCTGTTTTTTATGATCATGATAGAAATTGTAATTTTAAGTTTAATTTTGATATAAATAAAATAAAAATTTTAGGCCAAGAGAGAGATAATGAAAAAAGAAAACTTAAAGAGGCAGTTTTTATTAGTAGGTATAAAAATACGATAATAAACAGACAGTCAGCAAATGTTAGGATTAATGAATTGTGAGATATTTAAATCGACATGTGTTTCCGGTTGGTAATAGATGATTCCATTTTGAAAGTTGAGTTGAAAATGATTATGAATATAATCAAAAATATTTCTTTATGAGTTTTTATTGAGTTTTTATTTATATTGTATTATAAATTGTTTATCGTTGTTTGGAATATATTTAAGTTTCGCTATTGTATTATTGATATTAGCGGACATTTATTTTGTTTTATATATATATACAATGAAACAAAACTAATGTACTATAAAATACTCTCCTATCAATAAGTGTTTTAAAAGCATAAGAGTTCCACTCTTACTTTGAGCTAATTCTTTAAATAAATCAACTTATATTGTCTGTGCATAAATTTAGGCTTCATCATACTGTGAAACACATATGGTATAAAATAGAAACATTCTCTCATCAATAAATATAAATCTTTGTGCAATTAAATCAATTCAAATTATAGTAGATTTTGTTTTATTGAGAGCACAATGATGTGCAATTGTTAAATTAATATATATATTTTCTAATTTATAGATGTAAATTTTAAAAAGCATACCTTTAGGAACCATTTTTGCTACATTGAATGGCTCATTTCTGTATAAAACTTCTGCCATTATTATTGCATAACTGTAAACATCACCTTTTGGAGTACCTTGAGGAGGTGGAAAATCCAAACGTAAGATCTCTGGAGCTGTCCAAAATTTTGCTAACAATCATAAACATCTAGATTATTAAAGTATTGTAATATTTTTAATTAAGGTTAGATTAAATCAATAAAACTAATATTGTAATGATAAAACTAAACACTATAAAACTTTATGAGTCTATTTCTATTCTATATTAGATAATGAATATTTTTTTGGATGATGATATAATCATTGATTAAACCAGGAGACATAAGAGAATAATTGAATAGTTTATTACTTGGAAATTCATTAAAATAATTAGAGTCCCAGAAGTCAAAGTGATGGAAAGTGGCCAAAAATCTTGACCTCAGTCCATCATTCCATAACCACACCAAATTTATATCAACATCTTCCAAATCTCACAATCAACTTCCACCATTAAGTTTTTGAAAAAATAAAACTTCATAGAATTACTTCATTTAATATTCATATATTTTATGATCATATTTTTTGGGTAAATTCCTTAAAGAATTTGATTCCATTATCCAGTTCTATTATTTTTTTTAAAAAAAGCTATCATGAGTGAATGACTTTTTTTTTTCCAGAAATAAATCATATTGTCACATGAAATAGCTTTATTGCTTAGGAGTTCCTAAAAATGTTCAAGTACTGGAAGTAACAGAAATGGGTAATAATTAATGAACCTTTGAACTTTAGAATCCACCATAATGCACTAAACTACAGAGAATTTTATTTTTACAGTATTTTGCTTTATATGCCTTTGACATATTCTTATCTATCTTGGTCTTTTGTATTACAACTAATAATAGCAAAGTATTTATTTTATTGAATATATAGAGATGTGATGAGCATATTTCAATGTTCTTAAATATATTAATGTGCATTATATATATTATATTTACTCTAAACCATTTCTGACTCCTATAATAAGCTTTAGTAATCAATACATTCTATATGGTAAAGCTTACTTCTTTGATCACTCATTCTTAAATAGATGGCAGCACTGGAGTAAAATATGGAGTAAGTTATGGCCATGTGATCTTTTTGTTTAATATATATGATAATACATTTTGTCTAATAATTGTAAAGATAAAAATGGTAAGTAAGTTTTCTAATCTGGAAATTTCCAGGACAAAAATTCTCAGAAATTCCACTGTTTTCCCATCTTAAGTCTGGAAAAATAGGTGAAATTAGAAACTTGTTTTACTAAATCCATAAGTTTGTAAGATTTATCATCATCATTTTCAGTCATTATCGATACACTGCAGGATGAATGTCTTTCCATGTTTAGTCCATCTTCTCCAATCTCTAGCCTCTTTTCTTCACATCCACCTCACATGTGGTCTTTTTCTAGGTCTTTTGTAATCTCTTGGAATCCAGGTTGAGATTTCAACTATCCAACTGTTATCATTTCTTCTAGTAATATGTCCAGTACAACTCCATTTTAGTTTCTTAATTCTTTCAATGATTTTAGTAACACCTGTTTGCAACAGTAATATGTTTATTCCTTCAGCATTTTTTCAAGCCATAAACATCACATGGTCACCATTTCTTATGTTTGCTCTTAACTGTTATTAAAACGGGTAAAAGTCTCTATATGTATTGCCACTCAATGCAAACCAGAGTATGCCAGAAGGCTTGTGTATAAAATTCCCATCTAGTGTCCTACACATCTAATATCCCCAGATACTTTCTGGCTTGTGGCCTTCATCAGTGAGGAGCCTTGGATCTAGGTGCAGTGCTCTCAGATCCAAGGCTCCTCTCTGACGAAGGCCACAAGCCAGAAACTAGTATGGGGATGCACTAGATAGGGATTTTATGCACAAGCCTTCTGGCATCCATCGATTATTCTGGCTAGCACTGAGTGGCGCTACTGTATGGAGAGTTTTGCATATTTTAATATCAAAATAATTTTTAAGCAGACTAATACAGTGATATTCTCAGAATTTAATTGTATATGATTAAATATTTTCAGTTTCAGGACATTTTATTACCAAAATAAATAAAGTATCAGAAGAAACAATAAAAGTTTTAACATTGTTAAAAACTTACTTTAAAAATAAAAAAATACGTTATATTTAGTCAATAATTTATTACACAATAAATACATTATTTGTGATATTTTCTTATATATATATTAAATTAATTAATCAAACAAAGTTTAAAATTTATAATAATATTACTTCCCATATTAAACATCACACTAAAATAGCCAGGATATTAAAATATTGAAATCCGTTTTTTATTTCTTTTGTATTTATTCTTGTTTTCTCTTTATATATTAATATTTAATTTGAAGGTGTGTTAATTACTAACACAATTTTATCTATCATCCAATACTATTAAAAACGCAGCAAAATTAAAAGAATATAAGATTTTTGGAAAAATAAATATTTAAACAGATCAAGATGCCATAAATTTATAAAATATTTTCTCAAAAAAGCAAATTATTTTATGACAGTGTCCAACTGAAAAAACATGTAGACTGCCAAGTTTTTGTTTATGATATTCCTGGATGAAGATTTGACAGAATAGGTGTGGGAAACCTTTTTTCTGCCAAAGGCCATTGGGATATGTATAATATCAATTATAGGTCATACAAAGTAATCAATTTAAAAATTAGCAGCAATATTTGCTCAAAAGTTTAACTCTAATCTTTAGGGGTGGGCCATCTTCTTAGCTGGAAGGAAATCTTTTTTCAATATATAATCATAAGATTTTTCAACTTACATAATGTTATAAAAAAATTAGTTCTCTACTATAGTGCCCTCTATAGTAAGTTTGAGTAATTACAATAATATGCAAATTTTATCTTCACCTTCTGATTGGTTTATAGCTCTTGCTTTTATGCATGAGTACTGGAAATTCAACACTGGAACAAATGTGGTGATGCATCTAGAAACCATTATTATTCCTTGTTTAGAATGAAGGTAAAAGTCTAAATCTAAGACACAATTTGTAGTACCTATATAAATATGACTCCGTGTAATTATAATTTTAGTAACTTCAATTCTCATAAGCATAGACATTTTTCCCATAATGCTACACATGCAACAATATTTTGAAAAGCATTTACAAAACCACTACTCATAAGTTGAAATGTATCCCAAAGAATCAGTTATCAATTTTAAATATTTGTAATTGTTTGAAGTGTGAGAATATGAAGTAACAGTTTTTTTTCCAAATATATTAAATGAAATGTTGAAATATTAGCATAAACTTTTATTCTCGCACAATTATACCACCTAGTGTAAGCTTCAGTAATTAATAAATGGCAGAATGTAGTGCTTAATAAAAGCTACAGTGAAATGATCATTTACTCCTTCACAAAGGTTTAAAGATATATAGAAAACCAGTCTTTCTTCGTGTGGGAATGATATAATGAAAGGTGTCAAATTGTCAACATGGGTATGGAGCTTAAGGTGTTGATACGTTTGGTTTATCTGAAGAGTGAATAATGTTAGAGAAATGCCTATATGGTCAGAAAAGGTATTATGAATTTTATGCTGATGATATGGCTGAGATGTGGAGGAATTTAAATGAACAATGCATTGATGCATATCTACATCTAATATGATCAAACCTGTAAAATTAAAATCTTTCTGTATTTGCATGAATTTTATTTATTTATTAGTAGAATCTAATAAAAATCTATATTAATAAAGTTAAATATAAATTATTATGATGATATTAAGTAGTAGTAATAATAAGAAATGAAGAGAAAAAAAGATGAAAGGAAAAATAAATTACCTCTAAACCGTTCACTATCGCTGACTTCATTTTCAGGAATGTTGTTTTCTCTCCAGCGATTCATACCATAGTCAGTTACTTTAACAACCCATCTACTGTCAACCACACAATTACTAGACTTTAATCGACCATGTGATTTCAAATATGATCCACCGTGCAAATAATTCATACCCTAAAAATGAATGTTTTAAAATAAAAACAGAACATATATATCATTAAAATGGAAAGAAATGTAATCCATTATGCTGTTTATTTTTTTATATATTTTTTAAATAAACAACACAATATAATATAAAATATCATTATATAATTGCAATATTTGTGTGTATATATATATATATTGTAACGATATATAAACATGCCGTTACAATAATTTGAAATAAAAACTTTAGGTTCGCAAATAAAAATAAATGTATTAAAAAAACTAAACGCTAAAATTAAAATATTTGTTAAACGTATATATATTCGCACAGATGCAAAACTTTAAAAATATTTTTTTATAAATAAAAAAAGGTATTTGAACATATTTTTTTATAAAAAAATACAAGATTTAAATATAAAAATATTTTAATAAAGAAATAACGTAAGTAAAAATAAAAACAGGTATTAATTAATTCCTGTAATCTGTAAATGGAAATGATTGTTTATGAATTGAAAAGCAAGCTAGCCTTGGGGCTCTTGTGTAATTAAAAAGTCAGATGAAAATTAGATAAGAGAATAAAGAGAATTTAGCTTGACCAATGGAAGCACCAAGCCTCTCGGACCGTAACGAAAATTTGGATTAGTGACGTCTTTGTTCGTTCAATCTGGAGATTTACTATAAAAATAAAAATATTGAGTTCCAGTCAGTTTCCAGCTTGTTTTGGTGAGATGAACGATAAGACGCACTTGTCGTTCTCTCTCACTTATTTTAAAAATGAAAAGACTGTGATACCAGAATGGAACCAGCTAATGCTACCTCCAGAATATCATTACGGTCTTCCATGAAAGTCTTTGTGGGAATTGCCAACAGGAACCTGAACTGTTCTAACGTAAGCAATTGAATGGAATGATTTTAAAATCTGAAGTAATTAAGAACTTTAAAGATTTGATCAGTTAATCAAAATTTTTAAAAAAAGAACTTTTCTCTGACGTATGTTTCAAATTAATTATAAATGTTTAATTTTTACACATTTGTTTGCTAAAAAAAATCATTTCCATTTTATTATGTTTATTTGTATTAATATTTATTGTTTAAATTTTAAATGATGAAATTTAAGTTGGGTATGGATGTTGCATGGATTCGTTAGCGGTTAATTATGTTGTGGTTTTCATATTCTATTAGAATATATAGGTCATCAATGTCACTGTGGCATCTTATGATGAATGCTATTGGGTTTCTTGTATTCCCTCTGCAATTGATGTTATCGATGACTTTGTATTTTGATTGGTTATGTTTATTTTGGAATGTTTTTAACCGTGGAATCTATGCAGCTGATCTATACTCAACATTATAAAACAAAGTTTATAAAATTCATCCGTGCGAACGTATCTAAATGTTAAATTTAAGATGGGCGTGAATGGCTATATAGTTTTGTAAAGTTATATTAAGAGAGGGTAATCTTAGGTTATTCATTTCATAGTTGAATTAGGTCAATGGATTGGATATATTTGTGTAATTAGTAGATGTAGTATGAGTTTCACTATGTGCAGAATCACTGTATACACCGCACAAGCCCTTTTGCCTATGGATGGGATTGTAAGTCAGCAAAAAGGACCGCTGTCTCTTCCTATGGAGTTTTTATTTTGTTGTTGTTCTTGCCATACAGATGTAGCATTCCTGTATTAGTCAAGAGTCAATGTCTTCTCTAACTATACTGTTCAGATGTCCATTCCTGACAGTATAGTATATATGTGCTGTTGTATTTTCATGCTACATTGAATAGATAAATGTATCAGATGGATTGATGCCGGTTTGACTGCAAACTTTTGGCCTAAGGTTAAATAAGGGATAGAATATTTTCTTTTCAAATGCATATCTATGTAGTCTATTCATACTCGACCCTCTAAATAAAATATTAAACTCATTGCAATCTATTTAAATGTAAAATTAAAAGTTAATATAAAAATCTAAATGTTAAATCTATTCCTCAAAATTTAAAATGATTCAAAATTTATGTGTGCATAAATAAATATTTTTATGTGTTAATTTCTGGCAGTGGCTTTTATTTTTTTTATATATACAAACTAAATAAGTTATTTCTCATCTCTGAGTCTCCATGAGCTAGGGACAATGGGCTAACGGTCTGATTATTTAAATAAAGTGGAATCTTAACAGCACATATCTGCCTACTTTATAAATTTTTCTAGGCTCAAATGCCTAGATGGCGCCCTTGTAGTGCATATTGCGGTTAGATTCGATCTTCACTTTCATTTGGATCGTTATAATATATATATCACAAGATGCAGATATAAATAAGATGTTATGCAGGTAAATCAATGTGTAATTAATTGTAGTAAGAATATATATGCCAACACTTTGGCCAGGTCAAACTGGTCAACAACTGGATCTGAACAAAATATTGGAATATATATTATTACTATAATTAATTATATACAGATGTACTTGGATAACCTTTCATATATATAATATTTCCATGGATTGGTACTATTATAAATAGAAATGAGAAAATGATATCCATGAAAATAGAGATAACCTTTAATCTTTGATGTTGTCAAGGAATTATCAATTACTATTAATTGTCAATGGGGCTAAACAAATTTTTTCATTAATCTATAATAATATAAAAAAGCTACTTTCAACAAAAGATTTTTCACTTATTAATGTGATGTAAACTGTTTTAAAGCTTCAGTTTACATTGCATACATAATGACATCTATCTTTTCATATATAAAATTAACTAGAACTAATAATAATCAAAAAACAACAATCCTAATAATTATATATATATATAAGGTTTTTTTCCCTTTCTTTCTCTTCCTAATCCCTTCTTTTTCTTCATTTGTCAATTAAACACATTATAACAATCATACAAAATGTACAGAGAAAAAGAAAACTTATAATATGCAGTCAAAATAAGAGTCAGAGATCAATTCATAGATCACATGGCACTAACTCTTAAGCTTGTAAGTTATAAACAGTGAGGATTGCCAATTCCTCTACAAGTTTTATGATAAATGCTTAGCCAGTGCCAGCACTTAAAATATCTCTGTCAGGAACCCCTTCCCAAACCCCTGACCATGGTTTCGTGCTTTGGCACTCCTCAGAGAGGTGTCAGGGTAGGTTCAGACACTAGATCTAAAAATACCAACCCAAAGCTAAGCACTTAGCTAAAAGTTATTTATTGAGTGGAAAATCTGAAATTTTCAGACATCTACATGTCTTCAAACCCAGCTATCCAACTCAAATAGCTATATGGGGCTGATAGATCTTCAGCCATACCATATATTAGTAGTCATAGCAATATAAAATTGCATAAGACTTTTGGCAGAGACTATAAATAGTCAAAATAAGAGTCATAGATCAATTCATAGATCACATGACACTATCTCTTAAGCTTATAAGTTATAAACAGTGAGGATTGCCAATTCTTCTACAAGTTTTATGATAAATGCTTAGCCACTGCCAGCACTCAATAGATAACTTTTAGCTAAGTGCTTAGCTTTGGGTTGGTATTTTTAGATCTAGTATCTGAACCTACCCTGACATCTCTCTGAGGAGTGCCAAAGCACGAAACCATGGTCAGGGGGTTGAGGAGGGGTTCCTGACAGAGATATTTTAAGTGCTGGCTCTGGCTAAGCATTTATCATAAAGCTTGTAGAGGAATTGGCAATCCTCACTGTTTATAACTTACAAGCTTAAGAGGTGGGGTCATGTGATGTATGACTCTTATTTTTACTATTTATAGTCTCTTCCATAAGTCTTATGCAATTTTATATTGCTAAGACCACTAATATATGGTATGGCTGAAGATCTATCAGCCCCATATAGCTATTTGGTTGGATAGCTGGGTTTGAAGACATGTAGATGTCTGAAAATTTCAGATTTTCCACTCAATAGATAACTTTTAGATAAGTGCTTGGCTTTGGGTTGGTATTTTTAGATCTAGTGTCTGAACCTACCCTGACACCTCTCTGAGGAGTGCCAAAGCACAAAACCATGGTCAGGCGTTTGGGGAGGAGTTTCTGACAGAGATATTTTAAGTGCTGGTCTGGCTAAGCATTTATCATAAAGCTTGTAGAGGAATTGGCAATCCTCATTGTTTATAATATGCATTATGTAATTTTCCCCTCATTTTTAATTAGCCAATTATTAGTTTAATTGATGTTTTATATGCTGGTTCAGCGTGAAATACAAATAATAGAGATATTTTATCTTTTTCATATGTATATGGTCATATGTATCAATTATATGAGATAAAATTATTTTGTTAAAGTTCATATAATTAGTTTCATAAATTTCCCTTCTATTTGATATTTTAATATAGTTTAAAGATTATGTATTTTTTAAACAATCTATTTGCTTTTATTCATTGTATGTATAAAATTAATTGTGGAATTTGCAATATGATTTAGTATGGGCATGCAGAGAAACAATTAGATAAAAAAGAAAAAAACCATAATAATGCAATTAATAGAAGATTATAAATCTGCACTAAATATTCATTATTTAAAATATGGACATAAAATAGATTATTGAAAAATTTAAAAAGCCCTTAAACTATATTAATAAACATAATAGAAAAAATATATGAAACTAATTATATTAACTAAAACAAACATACTTGTATGAATAATATAAAAAAAATCAATGAATTTAATTAATAATTGGCTAAATAAAACTAAGTGAAAAAATTTATAACATATATTTATAAAGGAAAAGGCAAATAAAAAAAGAAAAGAAAAAGAAAGAAATAAAGAAGGAACAAAAATGGTTAGAATGAAAAAACTTTTTATCTTTTATGTTAAATTTGTAAGCATTTGGAATGGTGTTTAATATTATTATTATTATTGTTATCATCATCATCATTATTATTGTTATCATTGTTGTTATTATCATCATCATCATTCTTATTATTACTATTGATATTATTATTATTGGTTTTACTTAATTTTATATATAAAAAAGATGGATGTCACTATTATCGTAAATTGAAGCTTTAAAATAGTTTGAATTACTTTGATAATGGGGGGAAATATTTGCTGAAAAAAGTTTTTCTGTATTATTTTTATAATATATCTATATATAATTATTGCTGTTATGTATGTGTGTGTATATATATATTGAAACAGTAAGGTCTGCTTTGCAGATCTTCGTTTCACCTTTTCTCACCTACTTCCTACCCTCATACCTTAGTTTGAACCCCAATCTATCATAGTGTGTCTGCAATACACTTATATACCGAAAATCCCGCCTAATTTTAAACCACGAGCACAATGCTCGTATTATATATATAACTTATTCCCAAATAAAATAAAATATTATGAATTATGTATTTGTTCACATAATTTACATTTATTAAAAAGTAAGTTATATAAGTCGTAATTGCGCACACACTATGATATCCATTTTAAAACATATCAAAATTATAAATTGTTAGTTATTTTGTTTGGATCTATTTACAAATATATTACCGTCATAATATATTTTGATTTAAAATAAAATTCATTTAGTAAATATTAGTTTAGTAGATAGATTCAAATATTACAATTTAAAATAAAATAATTTTCGTTTTATTTAATAAAAATCATCCCAAATATTTCTGTTAAAATAAATGAGGGACAATAGTTTAATTATATAAGTTTATCTAAAAACAGCAGCTGTCCACTTAAGTTTTCTTTAATTAGTAGCAGTAATTTTAATTAAATCTAGTTTTGTAATTCGAATGTCGACGGGGAAGTTAACAAAAGAAATTAATTAATGTTGAATTCCTTTAGACATTCGGATAGATTTAATTACAGCAGATAAGTCCAATAATTTTGTATGCTCCAGGACAAGTCTATTGTTAAATTTTACTATAAAAAGGATGTTTTTCTTTTGTTCACCATTCTAAGCTTCTAAAGTTTTCTAAGCTTTTAAAGAATTCTAAGCTTCTAAAGAATTCGGAGTTGTAAAAAGGTTTCTGAGTTATTCTAAGCTTTTAAAGAATTCTGAGTTGTCTAAAGGTTTCTGAGTTGTTCTAAAATTCTAATAATTTGCTAACCTTGACATGTCCGAGTAGAGGCGTTTAAGATGGCTATGTCCCCTCGGAATAGCCAGCCGCTGCTCCATACCATCAGAAATTATCACACGGATCCCGGAACTGCTGCTGCCGCTGCCAAAATATGAACATTCCAGATTTTGCTGCTGAATTATAAAACCTGCCGAACATCTACCTGCAAATGCTTCTCCAGAGGTAACCTAAATTAACCCAAGAGCTCTTGTGATCACTAACTAACATGCTATAGCTATTTAACATTGTTTTCTTATATTTCACAACTTCATTATGTATTTATTTTGTGTGTTTAAATATGCTCAACATTTTGCTCTCTATCCTTGGGTTAATATTTTCTATTTATAAAGCTTTCTTTTATTTTATTATGATAATGTGTCAGAATCGTCTTTGACCGAGTGAACTATTCCCTCTATTGAAAATAAGACGCCGCTATTAAGGCATATTTTAAATTTATAATTTTCCAATTTTATTGTCTTGCAAATCACTCGTTCGAGGGCGATTCTTTTCTTTAATGTAACATAATCACATAGTTTAAAATCTACATGTTATTGATTTTAATCTAATATAAGAGTATGTGCGAAGTCAATGATTAAATGTGTCCCCAAATGCATGATTGCGTATATAAATCTATACTTACTTTTCAAACCCGCAAGCATGCATTTTCCTATTTTAATTACCATGTTCTACTTTCATTAGAAAGTTCATCATTGATGTCGAGAATGTGCGGACCCTCTTAAATGAATTTCGGGGAATTTGATTGGGCATTTCTCTTAATCCAAGTAAAACGCATTTAGTATGTTTTTATATACACTAGTCTCGTATCGCTGGTACATGAATTGGTTGTTGAGACCGCTTTGTTATATTTTTCCAAGGATTCTTTACACGGCAAAGTACGTTCTTTTCGCTTATTGCAAGTTTCCAGGCAGAGGGTGTTCGCCAATGACACCCCTGGGAATTAAACGCAATCGTCACACAGTCGCTAAGTTTCGGCTGTTCGTCAAAATACTTTCCTACGGGTTAGCGGCGAGATGCCCTCCGTAATTATTCCGGATCTTCAATATTGTTTCATTTGATATTTATTTTACAAAGCATCCGTGACTTAAACGAGTCACACCCTCCAACTTTATAAATTCACTATCAGCAATACTGACCTCCCAATACAAATCTATTATTATTCTCAAATAAATGCTTTGATCCCATTCCCACGTTTGCTTAGTAAGCTTTAGTCCGTTACTATTCTCGAAATCAATAAATATTTTAGAACATTTAATTTCAAATATTGTCTTAAACTTGTCTATTTACTCAAAGCACCTCGCACATGTTCCTATCTTGTCAAGCACATTATCGTAACGCTATTAGCCCGAGGAATAGAATATATCACTCTGTTTTAAAACCTTTTTGTCATTACTGAAATATAAATGCCAACAATTATTTAATACGCATCCCTGTCTCATATAAGCAGACAGTGGCGTTTTATATATATATATAAATAAATTGTGTGAAATTATTTAAAACTAAATTTTGTCTCTTATTTTATTTGATTCCTATCACTGTCTCGGTCTATGTATATATATTTTCTGCATTTCTTTTATAAATCCATAGACGTTAATTAGCCACCCAAACTTATCTTAGTATAGAGTCTTTTGTTTCTCCCTGACCACCAGGCACCGGTAAAAGGTTATACTAGTTGTAGCATCAGATGCGTTATCACGTAGGTGGCGCTGTGAAATTTGGACTTTAGATTCGAACTTAGTATATTTAGAAGGCAACCCCTCCTAGAATGTTCAGTTTAGTGTCTGGGGTTTGAATTATGCAGTGTGTTAGCGAGATAGACAATTCTGACTGTTACAATATATTTACATAACAATCTGAATGTCAAACAGAGATCTTTTCAAGACTTCTTATATAAAGCAGGGAAGAAGGGAGTACTAATCAACTGGTTAGATAAGAATGAATAAATACACAATAATCTGAAAAATACTTGAAGAATTAGCTATTTTAAATTAAAATATCAAACCTATATGTTATGATAATTTAGCCTTACATTTAATCCCAGTTCACAGTTATGGAAAGTTCATTTTGTTTTTACCATGAACTCCATTAAATACCTACATATATTTATTCTAATAATTGTAATAGTGCTGTAAATAAAGTTACTAAATATTTCAACAATATATTATCTGTCCTAGCAAGTAATTACATGTAACACTAAGAATATACAAAGATTAAAACAGACAAAACCCTCTATATGTATTGCCATCCAGTGCAAGCCAGAGTAATGAATGGATGCCAGGAGGCTTGTGCATAAAATCCCCCATCTAGTACCTACTTATCCAATAACCCCAGACTAGTTTCTGGCTTGTGGCCTTTGTTAGTGATGAGCCTTGGATCTGAGAGCACTGCATCTAGATCTTAGGATCTAATGCAACCCTCCAGCAGCCATCTTTTATCTCTACTTAACTAGAAAACTATGAGATTTAAATTGAAAACACCATAATATTTCCAATCCAAGCTCATCACCTTATATAGTCATATACATCTGAACTCAGTTCAGTACATATATATTTTAGTGTCATTGGTTCTTTAATAACCATAGCCACCACTATCCTATTAGGCAGGATTGGCCTTAAGCCAATAAACATCACATGATCACTATTTCTTATGTTTGTTCTTAACTATTATTAAAACATGCAAAACTCTCTATACATATTGCCACCAGTGCAAGCCAGAGTAATCAATGAATGCCAGAAGACTTGGGCATTAAATTCCCCATCTAGTGCCTACTCATCCAATATCCCTAGCCTAATTTCTGGCTTGTGGCCTTCATCAGTGAGGAGCCTTGGACTGCACCTAGATCTTAGGATCTAATGCAACCCTCCAGCAGCCAGCTTTTATCTCTATTTAATTACAAAACTATGAAACTTAAATTGAAAACACCATATTTTCAATCCAAGCTCATCAACTTATATAGTCATAGAAGTCTGAACTCAGTTTAGTACCTATACATTTTGGTGTCTTTGGTTTTTTAATAACCATAGCCACCACTATCCTTTTAAGCTGGATTGGCCTTAAGCCAATAAACATCTCATGATTTTATGCACAAGCCTTCTGGCATCCATTGCTTATTCTGGCTTGCACTGGGTGGCAATACATATAGAGAGTTTTGCCTGTTTAAATAACAGTTAAGAGCAAGCATAAGAAATAGTGATCATATGATGTTTATTGGCTTAAGGCCAATCCTGCCTAATAGGATAGTGGTGGCTAGGGTTATTAAAGAACAAAAGACCCCAAAATGTGTAGGTTCTGAACTCAGTTCAGACCTATATGACTATAGAAGCTGATGAACTTGGATTGGAAATATTATGATGTTTTCAATTTAAGTCTCATAGTTTTGTAGTTATGTAGAAATAAAAGATGGCTGCTGAAGGGTTGTATTAGATTCTAAGATCTAGGTGCAGTGCTCTCAGATACAAAGCTCAATCACTGATGAAGGCCACAAGTCAGAAACTAGTCTGGGGATATTGGATGAATAGGCACTAGATGGGGGATTTTATACATAAGCCTTCTGGCAGCCATTGATTACTCTAGCTTGCACTGAGTGGCAATATGTATGGAGAGTTTTAATAAGTTATATACAACATATATATATATTGTAACCCAGTGCTTTTGGCACTTGGTTTTCAATTAGTATTATATATGTTTAAAATTGAAATCATTCTTAAAAAAAAATTAAAATAGAAGTAATTATATTTATATAATAAAGTGCATGCAAGTATTCTTGGTTTTTTTTTTCCAGCGTTCTAATATTTAAAGAAAATTGATACAAATTTCAGCCAATTAATGATTAAAATAATATTATTTTAATACTTCTGATAAATCGATTCATTCAATAAAAATATAATGGTATCTTAATTATAATTTACAAATGATTAGTGTTGGTAATTTTTGTTTATTATTTATGACTTTGATTTATTAAACTGGTATGTATTATATTTATATTTCCAATAACCTGACGACGTGATTCATGTAGCTAAAAAAATATCGGGCTTGATTCTGTTTTGTTAGTCACTGATCGTCTGCTTTTGAAAATAAAAAAATTGAGGGAATCAGAAGACAACAGTACTAAAATTTTTATAAGGATATTATTTTTTAAAATAAACAGTAGTAAACTGATTATATTCTATTAGTTATGTCTACAAGAAAAGGGTAAATATATTTTTAAGATATTCGGTTTCTTTGTTTTTCTACAGTCATGAATTTTCTAATTATAAGTCCAGTATTCAAGAGAATTTAAAATATTTAATTTTAAAACTTAAAATGACAAAGTTAAATCAATTGATAATGGAACCTAGTAATTTATCTAAACTCAGAAAAATGAACATTTTTAAAGTCAAAACAAATTGTTTACTTTTTCATTTGTATTTAATAATCTTCCTTGTGTATAAAAAGACGAAAAAATTCTAGTAGGAATTAATTGATTATTTAGATGAACTCTCCAAGATTTTGCTCTTTCATTTGCATTTTTTTTTTTTTTTAAAAAAAAAACTATTTGAAGTTAAAAGCTAAAACTGTTATACACAGTATTAATTTTGTCATTAAGTTAATTTATAATCCTTTGGAGAAAGGATCGAAATGCTGAATATTTGGAAAAAAAAATGCACTAGTTAAAATTAATATGTTAAAGTTATAGATATGTATCCTTTAAAATAAGGAGAAAATAAACGATTGAAAATTAATATGATAAAGTTGTGGAAATGACTTGATAATTTTTCTGAGCATCCTAAACATAAGTTTAATCTTTTATAGAGTGTGTGCTCTTAAAGAAGTTGTAAGGAATTTTGTATCTACTAATCTTAAATATAACCAGGGTTTAATATTAAAATTTCCGGACAACATACAAATCTTCTTCAATGTGCTAGCTAACTGATATTATATGTATACTATCATAATATTCATGTTTATCATCTTATTATGATATTTGTCTTTGGTCCCAAATCTTCCTTATCATAATTAAATTGTGAATTAAGCTTCACTTCCACGGTAGTTTTTTTTTTTTTTGTATATTTTGTGCTACAACTGCTAAAAAAAAAAAATCTTCATTTAAAACAAAAAACAAATGTGTTTTTTATTTTAACATTTTATATTTTTTGGACTATGAGTAAAGAAGAAATTTACCTGATCAGATGGCTACACAAGGGAGGCAATCTGCCAAAGAACTAAGGTTTTTTTTTAAAAAAATGTTTGGTAAGCTTTATTTTTTTAATTTTATAATGTAATGCATAGAGTTTTTGAAATTTACTATGTAATATTTTAAATAGTTTATGGTAAATAGGTAGACATTACTATCATTTTTTTTAGTAAACTTTATTTTCAATATGAAGTTATACTGATAAAATATATCTAGTTCATGTTCAGAGATATTAATCTTGCATGTTAAGTATCTAAAATCTATGAGATCTTTTAACAGGTAAAACAGTATTTTTTTTATCAATTTATCAGAAGTAATATGCCGTAATAGCATTTTTTTTTGTAGAAAAGGTTTCAATAGAAATTTATTTTAATAATTAATTATTTTATTAACAATGATTCTTTATTAATACAACCACTTTATTTTAATATAAGCTTTTATATTCCTGGCTTAAAGTTCACATTTGATACTGATATATGTGTGTTTTAGTAAATGGTTCAGATATTGATTGGTGTACAAATTGTTTATGCAGATTTATTATTGATAAACAGAGCAAAACTCTCCATACAGTATTGCCACCTGTTTATCAACAATTAATGTGCTAGTATAGGAAATGTGATCATGTGTTACACATTTATTATTAATGTATTTTGCTATCTTGCTTAAGTTATAGAAATGGTAGATGCTTAATATTTGTATATTTTGATGTGTATTATGAATCGCGGCTTGTGGAATGGATATGTTCTTCCCATGGTGCATTATAATTTTTCCATGAGTGAATCATTTTGATATAGTAATATAGTTTGTAGCCACTGTGGCCAAGTCCCATAGAGATGATTATATTGAATTTATATGCTATTTTTATATATCTAATGTAACTTAATCCTATGAGAGGATTATATATTTGATGGGTGTTCCTTTTCCTTAAGTGATGAGACAAAGTCCATACCTATATTTTGAGCCTGTGAGATAGGCTGTAAACCACCAATCCATTTAATGAAGTATTTTTTTCTGGAGAGGTTACTCAGTATTTCTGTCTCATGTAAAGTTAGGATATATTTTCCACCATAGAAGAGATAGATTATAGTGTTCTACTTAATGTTATAACAAGATAGACGTTAGATTTGAAATATTAGTTCCTCAGGGTGCACTTTGTCTTTGTAGTGCTTTAGTGTTTTGGGATCAATATCTGTATTGTCCTATTTCGCCTTGCTAGCAGTTCACAAGAAAATCAATTAAAGAGAATTAATTTCAAAATTGCAATATTTTTAAAATGCTTAGTTATTTAAGAAATATTCCAAAACAATGTTTGATTTTTCCTTAGTAGCTGAGAATTTTCTTCATGGGAATTGTAAGTCATTTATAATAAAATTGTGTGTATGTGACTTCTGATAAATGAGCCGTACCCATTCATAGTTTATTTCTAATATCAAACATGTTTCAGTTAACTCGTTAGAATAGAGTTTAACATTTAAATGACGGTGATACTTGAATCCAGTTCATGATAGTTTAATATAATAAATGACATTTAGATTCTTTGGTGTACTTCAGATCGTAATAAAAATAGTCAACTAAGAATATAAATAAGGGATGTATTGTGTAGACTCTTTATAAGACTTAAATAGATACTGTTATGATTTTTATTTATTTCACATTAACGTTTGATTAATGCAGCTTCTAACATTTTAAATCAGTTAATAATGTACTAGCTGTACATTTCAGTTAGTTTCCTTAAATTGGAAGTTTAATTCTGAGTTTATTAGAATTATATTCTTATGTTCTGGTAAAGAACAGCTGCAGGCCAAAATATGTGTCTTACATATTTTTTATTTTATTTTTTTTTATTCTGTATTGTTAACAAACTTTTTTTTTTCTCAAAGTAACCTTTATTAATAAAAGATTACAAAAATTTTGGGTACACTTACCCATTGAGGATTACACAGTGATTCAATGTAACAAGGTCAAATGTACATATGTTCAAAAATAATTACATCCATAAAAATTGCTGTAAATGATTAATGTGTATCTGTATGCGGATCCACATGGCCCGGCCATCGAGAGTTAACCATCATCCAATGGTCCCACCTCTGGGGCCTGAAGCCAAGACTCAAATGCTTCATCTGAATAGGTGAAGTCCAGCATTGGGCCAACCACCACAACAGGCAGCGAGGCAAAAGACCCAAGTCCACCAGAGGGAACCTGGGACTCCAGTATTTGCTGTTTCAGGCTCCCTGTTCTATTCACCAAAGTCATAGTCCATTGTTGGGTTCATAAACAAAAAGGTTACCAAAATGTAAGTGAATATCTGTTTTATTGTTTTTTTCATCTTTAGAAGAAATTTTGAAACAGTTTTCATTCAATGATAATTGAGATTATCTATCGTTCCGTTTTATGCAAATGGGTGCCATTAGAAAGAGACAAAAGCTAGCTTAAATAATTCTTGGAATCATTAAAATATTATAAACCTTTTAAAAATAATTTTAAATGAAACCAAATATTTCTAAAAAGAATAGATACTAGAAATCCTAATTTTATTAATAGAATAAACAGGAAATTCATTTGCACATCAAATCTCATAGAAAACACGGAATATAATATGTTAGCAATGATGGTTTTAAGAATTTTATCTTTGCATCAGATTTTAACAGTGTTAAACAAGTTACAATTTATTAATTCGATCTCAATTTTGGAAGTGAACATTATAGAAAATAACCTAAGCTATCATCCTGCACAAAAATCAAATTTCTCCGATGATCAGGACAGAAGTTATCACTCCGCTTCCGGTGGATTCCCCCTCCCCCCTAAAAAAAATAAAAAAATTTCAAATCAACACAGAACTACAATGAAGTGATTCGTGAGCTAAAAAATAATGATCTAAAGACAAAAATGAGTACAAATGATGTTTTAGACCTAAACAGAAACTTTGAAGCTACAAATTAATCATACTTTTTAACAATAATTATTGAGAATTTTCCAAAGTTTAACAACAAACTTTCAGATTATACTTGTATCATTCATTAGTAATCAAAACCTAAAATTCAATCAAAAGAAGCAGGATCCAACTAGTATCAACAAATAAAAATCATTGTGAACCCTGAAGAACTTTGGTTGGTGGGTTTATCAGCTGCTGTGAACATTTGCAGACACAGAAGTCTGATGATGATGAAGGGCAGATATTCAGTTCCATTGACCTCAGTGTGCAAAATGATATGGACAAATGATTTATTCCCATGGTGTGCAAGTAAATCCGGTTTGATTTCAAGACTACATGAATTAAATGTATTGGTGAGTGTGAGTTTGCACTTACTTTTCCTCAAGTATGGTGATAGTGGTCATAAGGGGCTTGGTTCATTTGAGGTGATGGTCGACGATCATTGTCTAGCCTGGGAATACCTGCTGGGAGGGTCAAAGTCACTACCTTCACATGGATTTCGCCATGAAGGGCCACTGCAGACATTAGGTGTCTGGATTATGGTGTGGGCTGCTAACAATTTTGCCACTGCCCAGAACATTGCTGGGGGCTACATGGTCAAAGTTGGTGCTATTCCTGCTCTGGTTGGCTGCTGTGTCTTTGATAGGCTGGTTTTGGGCAGTGTCGATCTGGTTCTTTACTTATTGTTCTTAGTTTTTACCCAAATTGGCTTTCCAATTTTGGGCAGGTAGACCGATTGTGGTCCCTGCTCATTTGGACTGCTAATTGGGAGGCAGAGGTATTCAGAATGGTCTTGACATGGCTCGGCTGTGGTTCGAGAATCTATTGTTAACAAACTTCTAGTATGTTAGTCAATTTTGTGCTGATGCATTTCCTTGATGCAAACTTATGCAAACCATGTGCTGATTATATTTATATGTTTGCAAAATATTTGCAAAATGTTTTCCTTGAGTCCTCAATTGTTTAAATTCCAGAAATATTAACATACCAGATAAACCAATTTGTGCAGAACCTAACATTTCATTTTGATGATAATTATTTTATGAGAATTGCAAATTTCAGTTTAAATGTTTATTTGATAGTGAAACGAATCTTATTTCTAGTTTTGAATTCTGACTGCATAATGTTCTTAATCCAATTGTTGAAATAATTATTTTAATTATTTTATTGTGTTGTCATGGATGATGGAAGGATACAAAAGGTACCCTTGCCTTTTTATTATTCTGACTGATATCCAGGGTAAATGGCTGAATTATTCCAAATTTTATGCAATTATTTTATTTCATTATTAATCATATTTATCACTCCCTTAAGTAATTATAGTAGCTGGATGATATGTTGGGACACATTAGCTTTTAAGTGAAGTGAATGGTTACTATAGCCTACCAGAATGCCAGCCATGTGTGACAACACAATATTGTAGAGTATTTTCCTGAGATAAACAAAAGAACCTTGGGATTATTATCATCATCATTATTCCTTATTTAGGAAGTTATTAATTATTGTTACTATTATAGTTATGTTGTGGCATAAAAGAGCTTGATTTTCAATTGTACCATAAAAAATGGTATTTATTTTCCTATTACACTGCAAGAGTAAGTGCATTTCAGGTCATATTGGCAAATAATTTACATTATATATATATATTGACAGTCATTAATGAAAACATAAGAAGATATTATTATTTAAAAGTGCAAATTCTTATAGCTCAGAGAATGTGTTTTTGATAAAGGGAGAGTGTTATTTTTATCCTAAAATATTAATCAGGATTTATCTCTTTTCCAAAGTTATTTATTTTATTGATGATAATTTATTTTATGATTTCAATTTCTTTCTTTATTTTAACTGCATATCTCTGCAGTTAATTTTTTTATAATTAACCGACCACTGAGCATAGTCTACATTTTAGTATTATAGATCTATATTCGTTTTGATAAGAGTCTCACAGTAATAGTTATTGATGTTTATTTTACCAGGTTAGCACCAAACTTAGGGTATGACAGAGATATATTTTATGACATAGATATTTTGTGATAGTTTATGATAGTTATTTGTCGATTCAACATTATTTGGTAAGGTTCGAATATATATATATATATATAATAAAAACAGTCAACACTTAAACAATTCCAATATCCATAACAAGCAACAATCTCAAGCTGGTATCAAGGCAAGCTTTGAATAATGAAGATGGAATTCCCACTTTTATTTATTGTCCAATATATTTCTATAGACACAAAAGATTGGGATTTGACCACGGAGATATAGAGATTAAAATTATAGATACAAAGAAATTTTAAATAAACTTCCTTAAACAGGTAAATACAACCTGTTCTAAATGCAGCCTAATAAGTTGTCAGTTATAGCATTTCAAACTACAATTATAATTTTCAAATTGCACCCAAAGTATTATGTAAATAATAAGTGTGTTAACAATCAAAGCTTGCGTATTGACCTGTTTGTTGATTGTTGTAGATATAGGAATTGTCCAAGTGTTGAATGATTTTAATGATTACTTAGAAGCCAATTAGCCTTGAGCATTATTATAATTTATATATATATATATATATAGGGGGATTTGAACCCAGACTTTTAAGCTCTCTTCAGCTATCCAATTTATCTCATACAACTGATAAGCATGATGACACAGATGTGAACAGATAAATGATCTTCAATATGTATATTTGATGCTAAACCAGCACTCATCAGTTGGTCAAAGTTATCATCTTCCATACATATATATAATCAGTCTTCAATCTATATTACAATAGCAAATCTTCAAACTTTAATGGGCAGGCTTCAATCTAAACCAAACAGTGGACCAACTGATCAGTGCTGGTTGAGCATAAAATACATATATTGGAGATCATTTATCTTTTACATGTGTGTAATCATGTGTTTTAGTTCTATGAATTAGATTGGATAGCTGATGGAATTTGAAAAATATGTGTTCAAATCCCCTATAATTACTTCTAAACTCCAGAGATATAAAATATATCTCCCTTGAAATATTATATATATATATATAATCAAAACTATGATCATATCCAGATGTGATAATCTCTACCAATGCAAAATTAGAGAAGCCATTGAGATACTTAAAAGGCCAGATTGTATCAATAAGTGAGATGATACATGTAAACTTCCTCCTATTTGGAAAGATTTTTTTAAAAAACATTCCTAAATTTAACATTTTTTGCTATTGGTGGAATTTTTTACATTTTATTCAAATCAGTGATTGTAGCGCCTCTAGAACCATCTTTCTACCTTTTATAACTCTGTGGATGGCTTGTGTGACCAAGTCGAAATGTCAGTATATTAATATTAAAAATTTTTAACATGGATGAACCCGCAAAATATGTATTTTATATATATGCATAATTAAATGTTTATATGGATGGTTATTATAATAATGAATAGAAATGAGAAAATAATATCCATTAAATAGAGATAAATTTTAGCTTTTGCTGTTACTAAGAAAACACATAATAATTGCAATAATAAATTAATGTTAAAATAGATGTTGAATATTTGACAAGGGCATAAAACTAAGAGCCAAAAAAGGTTTTTATCTATAATTATTGATATATATTTTTACATAGCGGTTAATATTTTTATTGTTTACTATCATAATATAATATTGAATAATTTTAATCTGATTAACACATATTGAAACATGTACAATATAAAAAATAAAACTGAATCAAATTTGTTTGTTTCTATGTCCTAATATTGATGTTTGTTCTGTAAAATAGGCTTATATTCTTAAGATTATATATTTATTAAACTAAAGTTATTTGAATCCTTATTGAAATCATTAGAGTTTATAATATGCACAAATATATTCACAATAGTAACCAACATCATATAATAATAATGAAAGTCAAAATATTTGTCTATTTAGTAGAATTTTAATGCAATTAAAGAATAAAAAAACTGATACTTACATTGGCTATGTCTGAGCAAACAGAGAATTTAAATGCCCAGTCCAACTTTATGCTATCATTATGAACCACATCCTAAAAGAGATAAATATTAACAATTGATTAATGGATCTGGTAAATATACACCTGGGTCTCATTTTACACGATAGATATGTTCCTCAGAAAACACACACAAATGAAATCGCGCAAAAATAGACGTAACTTACTTTGAAAAAGGGGAGATGCAGTCTGTGATTTTTCAAAATTCACGTAAAAGCAAAGCACCAATGTAAAATTACTTCAAAATTCGCACACAAAAAAAAAATAAATAAGGAAATAAAATATGACTAATAAAAAATTTCAAATTTGAAAAAAATTGATACAAGACAAACTTTTTTTAACTATAATATTTAATTTTATTCAAAGTAATATATTTTTATGCATAATTTACAGTACAGTAATTTACATTTTTTTATACACATTTGCAAACTGAGGAAATACAACTAGCGACAACTTCACACTCATGTTGTGTCAACAATTTTCTGGTGACAACATAATTAATCTTTAAGACGATGATTTTATTAATTGTTTATGAAACTAACAACTAAAAATTAAATTCTTATTTTTGTCTTTAATTTTCAATTCCGTTTAAAAATCAGATTTTAATTTTTAATTGTCAAATTTAATTGTGCCCACTGCTATTACTGACCTTTTAGAAAATAAACTTGTGGACACTAAATGATTAATAATTGATTACTTCTTTTTTAAAAAGCAAAAACAGAATGTGATTTAAGATGCAAAATTAACACGCACAATGTTTGAACAAATTTACTTTATAATCTTGTAAAATTTAATGTGTGTATACATAAAATGTGGAAATCATGATTTTAATTTCATTATTGCATAAAATATTACTATTATAAAGCACTGAAAATATTGAAATTACTAAGATGAAAGTTGAATTCCAATAATGTGCTATTACTTTCAATATAACGTAAGTGTGTGAAATTTATTATTTAAAGTAATAGCGCATTATCGGAGTTTGGCTTCCGGTGAAACATGAATCGCGTAACTTCGAAATCATGTTAAATAAGTCCGCGTAAAAAGAGACCCAGGTGTATATATCTCCAAAAAAATATTCCTTATCTGATGGCACATTTTTCCAAAACCTATTATAAATACTGAGCTATCACCAAGTATAACATTACCCAAAGCAATCTCTTGCCTATACATGCACTTCAAAAAGAATTCAATTTATCATCTTGACTAGAGTTTTGAAGCTCCTAAACATTAACACTGAAGTGATCATTAGATCCTTAATTAATAGTAGTTTGTTTAGAAAATATGAACATTAAAGCATTGACATATTAAGTACTATATATTCATTAATTACATATTTAGCATAATTTTCCTTTTTTAGATATCTTAATTAAAGCAAGAATTATGCCATTCAACTCTGCTATCACAATGATTGATGTAAAAATCAATAACAATATGGTTTATGGGTCACACATGTCCACATCTATCTAGATTAGTGGTCATGAAATTCTATTTTTTAATGGCCCAAATTTGTATGAATCTGTCAATAATATGTTAGGTCAAGCTAGAAAATCAAATCCACCGGATTAATGTTGAACCTGATAATAGAAATGTGTTTAGAATCTCATATATGTAGACAACACAATTTTTACAATATTCAAGTTTCAAAATCAAATTGATTATAATTAAGACATATAAATAGAAAAGTCTGCCTATCATTTGTTCAAATGTTTCAAATCTCTAAAACAAATGGAGATTTTTTCACAATTACAACAAGATTGGAAGAGAGCTTCACAAATATAGGTAGTATGTTTCGTTGTTCTATATTAATAATGATTAATATATACATTTAAATTGAATGGTATCAAAGTTGGAAGTGCAGAAATGTTGCACCTTGTAATGAAATTTAGTAATATAGTATTGAAAAAATTGAGATACTTGTGATATTGTAATGGGCCAACTGAGAAGAGCTGGCTTAGCATGAAATGCATCTGCAGGATCATTTATCTTTTCATAAAGCTTTATTCGTTTGTATAAAGAATATATGGTAGAACGAACATTTTAAATATATTTAAAAATGATATTACAGATGGAAAAAAAGAGATGAAGTTGATTTAATTATTTTTTTTTTTACTTAAACATAATTTAAAACAAAATCTTTAACTCAGTTTATATTTGCAGATAAATACATTAACAATTTTTACTAAACATTTATTAATTTGAAGGAATGGTTGTAAAGATGTTCATACAGGAAGTTTTATATTCATAAAATAAATAGACAGGTAGATAAATAGATAATAAGGTAAATAGATAGATTAATTGATATATATACAGAGAGAGATAAGTTGGTAGCTAGAGATAGATAGATAGATAGATAGATAGATAGATAGATAGATAGATAGATAGATAGATAGATAGATAGATAGATAGATAGATAGATAGATAGATAGATAGGTAGGTAGGTAAATAGGTAGGTAGGTAGGTAAGTAGGTAGGTAGATAGATAAGATTGATAGATAAATTGACATACAGATAGATAGGTAGATTTCTAAATACATAGATAGATAGACAGAGATAAGTTGGTAGCTAGAGATAGATAGATAGATAGATAGATAGATAGATAGATAGATAGATAGATAGATAGATAGATAGATAGATAGATAGGTAGACAGACAGTCAACCTGACAGATAGATAGACAGACAGATAAATTGGCAGACAGACAGACAGACAGATAGATAGATGGATAGATAGATAGATAGATAGATAGATAGATAGATAGATAGATAGATAGATAGATAGATAGATAGATAGATAGATAGATAGATAGATAGATAGTTAGGTTAGATGAACAAATGGATGAACAGATGGATAGATAGACAGACATATAACAGATATATAGTTAGATAGATAAATAGATGACGAATAGATGGATGAATAGATGGGTGGATGGATGGATAGACAGACAGGAAGGCATGCAAACAAGTAGGTTGGTAGGTAAATAGATTGATAAATATAAAGATTAGGCATATAGACAGATAGACAGACAGTTAGACAGTAATATAGACTGACATGCAGACAGACAGATAGATAGATAGATAGATAGATAGATAGATAGATAGATAGATAGATAGATAGATAGATAGATAGATAGATAGATAGATAGATAGATATGGACACGAATAGATGGATGAACAGATGGATGGATAGATGGATGAATGAACAGATAGATAGACGAATGGATGGATGGATAGATGGATAAATGTATAGATGAATAGATGGATGGATAGATGGATGAATATATGGATGGATGCTCAGCCAGCCAGGCATTCAGATAAGCAGGTAAACAGGTAGGTAGGCAGGCAGATAGATTGATAGATAGATAAATAGATAGATAGACAGTTATATAGAGAGCCAAAAAGATAGATAGATAGATAGATAGATAGATAGATAGATAGATAGATAGATAGACAGACAGATGGATGGACAGACAGATAGACAAATACACAGACAGATAGATGATAGATAGATAGATGGTTGGATAGATGGATGAATGTATGAAGGGATAGATAGATGGATGGATGGATGGATAGACAGACAGGCAGGCATGCAGATAAGCAGGTAGGTAGATAAATAGATAGATAGATAGATAGATAGGCAGACAGATAGATAGATGAATGGATGGATAGATCGATAGATAGATAGATAGATAGATGGTGGATGGATGGATAATAGACAGATAGATAGATTGACAGATGGATAGATGGATGGACAGATAGATAGATGGATAGATAGATGTATAGATAGATGAATATATGGTTGAATAGATGGATGGATAGATGGATGGATGGATAGACAGACAGGCCAGCATTCAAACAAGCAGTTAAGAAGGTAGGTAGGTAGGTAGGTAGGTAGGTAGGTAGATAGATAGATAGATAGATAGATAGATAGATAGATAGATAGATAGATAGATAGATAGATAGATAGATAGATAGATAGATAGATAGATAATCATAAAGAAAAAAATCATGAAGTATTTTTCATGTGTGCATATATTTACCTGGACACTACCCTTCTGGCAATACTGAGTTAGTAAACACACATTGGGAACTTCTATGCAAGCACCAACAAATGTGTTTATGTTTTCATGATGAAGTTTTTTCATCTAAAAAGATAAATAAATATAATTTCCTTTTACATTATTGAATATAAAAATTATTCTAAAGCAAATAAAAATTGTTAATGTGTATCTTAAGAATGTATAGTATTTAGATAACAAAGGATATAGGATGCAATTAATTTTCGGATAAGAGAGCTACAATTTTGCCCATCATGTTGATATAACTTTAATTATTTTGAAGTTATTTGAGTCTTTTACGACAGTTTGAGTATAAAGTCCACTTATCTATTATATCAGTGAGCCAATTAGTTACATGTTTGATGACAGAAGGAGTTAGTGATGCCAAAAATTTAACTCATTCTGGTCTCTAAAAGCCTAATTATTAAGTTATTTATGATCTATATTACTTTCATAAATTTTTTCAAGGCACTGTGTGTTTCAGTGCAGTGGTAGAGTAGCAGCTTTTGGAGAGTGAGATCGCAAATCGATTCATGCTCTTGCACTTCCGGTGTTTTTCCTAGCGGTAAAGCTAACTGATTACTATTTTTTTTATATTTTCACTTTCAACATTTTTTCTACATATGCAGGAATAAATAAGCCTTCTATGAATCATCCGCAAAACAATATGCATTTACCAAAAAGTATGATTTTAAAAATAAATAAATAAATATTTCTGCCAATAGGTCCACTGACATATAATTCGGATCAGTATTTAAAAAACAACCGTTAGTAAATTTTTTAACGGATATGGGGACTATGTTGATATAGTGCCGGAGTCAGGAAACTGCTCACGAGTCATACGAGAAACTTTCATCCAAACCTCATGTCTCTTTTTAGTAAGATAAACAATAACACAGTTTTTATTTCCTCTTGTAATTTGTAAATAAATATTTTGAAAACTCTAGGAGAGGATAAATACACCTTACAGTGTAGTTCCGTGAATTCAGCTTTATATAGAATAATTATTGCTGTGTGTGATGAATACTTAAATATTAGAAAATTATGAATAAATCAAACTAAGTAATTTATTTATTTATTTATTTTTAAGAGAATTTTTCTTTTCGTTAGATTTTATTTTATGTTCTACTACTAAAATAAATCTTCAAATAAATACACAGCTATTCAGAAATTCGTATTTTTCATGAACATATTTTTCATCTCTTGGATGAAGGGGGAAATACATTTTTCCTTGCTGCTCTTTAATTGAAGGGGGGAGGGGATTTAAACAAAATGACTCTTCCTGTTAAAAAGTCTGCCACCCCTGGTATAGAATCATATAAAATAAGTACTTTTGTTAACACCCATTATTTTGTCTAGATTCTGTAGTTATTGAACATTTTTGTATGATCTTGGAAAAATAAGTTCTGACAATAGTCTATCTTTATATCTCGTATGTATGTGTGTTGATTTTTTGGCTTTTTATTAATTAATATTTCTGTTGTTTTGACAAGCTGTTAACGCATCAAAATAAATTGAAAGGAAATTTGTCTACAGCTTATTATCGTTTGGAAAGAATGTGCGAGAATAATTTATTTATTGTCCTAATTATAGAGCTCAAGGTTCATTCAATATGGCTCAGTTTTTTGTTTCTGACGCGTAGACTTATAATGAACTTTTCAGCACAAAACCGGTCATATTTTGCTATGCATTGACTTAGTGTGTAATGGCAAACTCTGGGTTTAAGACTCGTAGATCAAAACCAAGCTTTGTCATTCCTGGTGCTCAAATTTATTATCATCTTGGGATTAATAAAATCATTTGATTATTTTGACTTATGTGTCTTGATATACAAGAAAGTAAAAGTCTCTTGAGTTCAAAGTCTATAAATTATAAAACAGCTTAGACTTATAAAAAATTATTAAACAATAAATCATTCAATTATTTATTTGTCTTTTCCCATTTTATAAAAAGCTTTTCTTTTATAAATATACATATATTTTACTAACAACATCAGTGCATAAAACATTTAAAATGATTAGTATATACTGTTTTTGGTATACCAAAACATTATATGAATATATTAAAATGGTAATCCGTAAAATATTTTTGAATGCATAAAATTGCAAGGAGGACATAAAATAAAATATAACTTGAAATTTGGAAATTTATCACTGGTAATATATAAAATATAAAACTAGAAATTAAATAATATGTTCACTAATTATAATATTTTCTATTATATAAGTAGATCATGTGACAAGGGGGCAGATTCCAGGATCAATTCTAGTGCTCACATATCTGGTTTATGAACTTTTTATGATCTCCAGAATGATAAAGCCATTAGCCTTTTTTTCATTAAAAACATAATATAAATATGCACAAAAACATCACATATAAAAACTGTATTCGTGTTTATAATAAACTATAATACAATTTAAATTGAAATTTTAATAAATTTAATCATATAGAAATTTTAATCAAAAGATGTTTGGAATTACAAATAAATAATCAGATCATTTATTCCTCAAGAATTCATAAAAATTTGGAATACTAAGAGATGGACATGGATTATGATGGGCTACACTAAATATTGACACTTAACTGAAAAAGATTGGTTTGACAACAGATTGAAGACTTTTGGTGTTGAATAGGTGTGGCCACTTTTAAATATTTAAATTTATAAACCAATCTAGATTTGAGCAACATACTATCTTTCTTATCTTAATGATAATTAGTTTCAGTGCAATTTGAAAGTTACAATTAGCTACTTGTTAATCTGCTTTCAAAAACAGGCTTATTGACCTGTTTAATGAGGTCTTATTTAAACTTCAATACATTAAAATTTCAATATGTTTCAAACAAATGTTAGTTACTAGTGTCTATATAATCAACTAGTGCCATACAAAAATGTAGATATCCATTTTTTATTTTTAGTAATAAAATGGTCTGCTTTCACATATTTATAGACCAATCTAGCTTTGAGAGAAATACCAGCTTTGTTATCACAATGTATATGGTACTATATATTATGTTGTCTACCATGCTTGGCAGCCTTTTTTTAATTACATGGTTTCAGATGCCTGCAGGTACTTATTTATGGTTTTTTTCTTAATTTTCTTTTACTGAATATAAATAATAATAAATCAATTATAAATTCCATTCAGTAGATTTATTTCAATTTTCTTTGCAGGTTCAGGCCACTGACATGAAAAATATTCACTTACCCTTCTTTAAAAATAATGCATATAAAGATGTTTTATAAGATGTGATATGTTGGACTATTTCCATCATTTATGAGTGAATGTTGAATGTACAGAAAATTTTAAACTTTATTTAAACATTCCAAATACAAACAAATTGTTAGTAATAACACACAAATAGACAATACAGGTTAGTAATTACACAACATTTCGAGTAGATGTTTTATTATTTTTTTTATATTAATAAGTTGAAATCTATATTAATGGGTATGATATGACAATTTATGTTTCTTATATCTTTTATTTATATATTAATAAGATGCCTTAAAAGTATAATAATAAATAAAATGGAAATATAATTCATTTTTGCAGAAATTTTTATTTTTTATTAAATAATAACAATAATTAAAAAAAACTAAATATTAAATACAAC
This sequence comes from Epiperipatus broadwayi, assembly GCA_028023455.1. Taxonomy (NCBI): domain Eukaryota; kingdom Metazoa; phylum Onychophora; class Udeonychophora; order Euonychophora; family Peripatidae; genus Epiperipatus; species Epiperipatus broadwayi. The sequence continues at coordinate 81,760 of JAQFVV010006712.1, forward strand.
CACTTCTTATCAGCCATTTTGTTTTAAATATTTATTATAGCCTCTGAAACTGTCTAGTAAAAAATGGCTACCAAGCTTGGTAGACAATATAATATATAAGTACCATATATATATATGATATATGACTGATTTTTACTATATATATATAATTATAACTCAGATTATATGTAAATAAAATGAAAGTGTAGCTTCCAATGATTTCTATAATATCAATAAACTATTAAAAAATAAAGTGTTACAACCTGTCCTTTAGCATTATTGGTATTTATGTTTAATTTATGTAATTTTAAATGAGGGGGTAAATTTTGTTTACTGGTTATATAAATGCATAAAATAAATGATATAGAATCATCATTTAAATAGTCAGAGGATCAAAGCAGAACTTTAATTTTAATGTCTTTTAAATATGAAACGAAAACTCAGTTAATATATGTAAATAATAATTATAATTCAAATTATAAGTTAATAAAATGGATGTAATTATAACTTTCAATGAGTTCTGCAATGAATTTTCATTTTATATTTCAACAGTTTTAAAACTAAAACTTTGCTTTGATCCTTTAAATATTTGAATGGTGATCCTATATCATTTATTCTGTACTTATTTGAACCCAATTCTGCCCAAATACTTTGCACAGAGAAGAGCAATGCCAAAAGAAAAGTCAAAGAAGCTTATTACATAGCCAATAACCACAGTGCCATTAATAGAAGAGAGGCATGCTTTGCTCTCTCCAAACAATGGACTAATTGATTAAAAATTCAAGCTCATTTGCATATATGTACAACAATTCACAACAGAATCTTCATTCTTAAAGCTATGAGTGTGGGAGTTGAATACCAAATCCCGAAAATGCTAAGCTAGTATATTAAATCATAAATTATAATTATAGCTTCACTAATGTATGTGGAAAAAATCACACATTTATAATTATAATTTTTATTGGTCAAGAAAAAAGACAATTTATTATATAACCAATAAGATGAATTCACTTGCTTATTTAAAATTATATAAATAAATTAAGCATAAATAGCACTGATGCTAAAGGATAAGTGGTATCACTCTGTCTTTTAATAATTTATGTTACAGAACTCAATGAAATCAACAATTACTTCCATTTCATGTATATACCTATCTATCCATATATATATAAACAAAACTATAAATTATAATATTAATGTTTTGAGGTTTTTTTCGAACAGAGATTTAGGTTTACAATGAAATGACTTTTATTTAATTGTCAAAACTCTACTTTACCTCTTTCAACTCAACAATATCATTTTTTTGAAGAATTAATTGTGGAATATTAATTTTTCTGAAAGCACACACTTGTCCTTGATAGTTGGCAAGAATGTTGAAAAGATTTTCCGATTGCTGTGAAGGAGCACCAGATCCAATAAAATTTGACTGAAATTGACTTGATGTTCTAGATGCAGAGTTTGACTTTATACTTAACATACTTGTATAATCTTTATTGGTAATAATTTCAATTTCATGATGACTTATTCTCCAGTCCATCAGGGCAGACTCTTCTTGTTGCAATCGATGCCTACATTAAAGACACATTGAAAAAATAAATAATCTCAATTTAAAACAGTAGCAAACTCTCTGGAGAGTAGTGCTACCTAGTGCAAGTAATAGTAATCCATGGATGCTAGAATGTTTGTGCATAAAATCTCTTTCTAGTGCCTAGTTATCCATTCATACAGTATTCCTAGAGTAGTTTCTAGTTAGTGGCTTTCATCAATGAGGAGCCTTGGACCTGAGAGCACTGCATTTAGATCTTAGGATTTAATGCAACCCTCCAGCAGCCACGTTTTATCTCTACTTAAGTACAAAACCATGAGTCTAAAATTGAAAACACAATAATATTTTCAATCCAAGCTCATTAGCTTATATAGTCATATAGGTCTGAACTCAGTTCAGTACCCAAACATTTTGGTGTCTTTGGTTCTTTAATAACCACAGCCACCGCTATCCTATTAGGCAGGAATGGTATTAAACCATTAAACATCACATGATCACCATTTCTCATGCTTTCTCATAACTGTTATTAAAACATGCAAAACTTTCCATACAGTAGTGATCAGTGCAAGCCAAAGAAATCCATGGATGCTAGGTTTGTGCATAAAATCCCTATCTAGTGCTTATGGCTTTCATCAGTGAAGAGCCTTGGATTTGCGAGTAATGCAACCCCACCTTTTGTTTATTTAATTAACTATAAATCTATGAGCCCAAAATGAAAACTGATTGGAATGTTTGCTTCTGTTTTTCCAGTTTGTGTAAGCATAGGAAATGGTAATCATGTTACATTTTAATGGTTTTTATCTCAACTTAATAGGAAACACTCATAAAAATAAAATACTGATTTAAAGATTAACATTAGAATATGTTTGTGTAAATGTATGCACATAAATGTGTTTATATATTGACAATAACAATTTTTAGACATGTTCAAAGTATATTCTTGGGTAATTATTACTACAAAAGATCTTAATACATTCTCTTTGATATTTCATTGAACTAATTGCCTATCAAACAAAAAAGTATTGTTAAAACAAAAATGCATACATATGAACAAATTAAAATATTATATGATTCATCAAGCTACGATAAGATCCGGATGGAATAATATATATATATAATAGTCTTTAGGTTACCATATATTATTTTGTATTACTTCCCAACATTTTGACAAAACAGTATCCACCATTGTCAAGATTAACTTTAAAAAAAACGTTAGATCTCAAATAGTAACAAGATTGATTGTGAGGTAGAGAATGAGATTGAGTGTAAAGTAGTTGAGCATCGATATGTGAATTAACAAAATGTTTATTTTCTTTAGTTTTATCTTTAATTGATTTCAAGTTTATATTAAAAGAGATCAAATAAGTGGTCTCTATAAGGCTGGAATATGTTTTGTTTCGTCAGCTCAATTTAAACCGGTTGGTCTTATTAATATTTTAATTGATTCCCTCATTGTCCTCTATTCATACTTTTCCAAATTAGACAGTATTTTAGAATTACCAAAATCATGTTTGTGACCAATTTCTTAAAAAGTGTGAAGTTAAATTTGATTTTTTAAACTTCTGATTAAATACCTTTTATGGCCCTTAATTCTGATATTAATTTGTCTATTGGATTAACCTATATAGATCTTCAAGCACTTTAAACATGGAATTTCACAAACATTCCAGTATTCCAAAAGTACTCTGTCTTTAGGTTTATGAAAAAAATTAATGGTGAAATTAAGGAACATAAAAATGTCTTTAATCAGAAGTTAAATACATCAGCTTTTGCTTCATATTTTTTTAAAATTGGCTACAAATCTGTTTTTGATTATGGTAAAAACTTGCAACTTTAGAAAAGTATGATTTGAGAACCATGAGGGAGTTGACTAAAATATTTAAAAAACCAACTGGTTTAAATAAAGCTGATGAAGGACAACATATTCCAGCCTTGTGGAGATCACTTATTTTATCTCTTTCTTCTAACATTTTGTTAATCCACATATTCTGAATGTTCAACTATTTCATGCTAATTCTCATTACTACTTCAGATCTAATAGTTTTTCTTTGAAAAGTTAACCTTAACAATGGCATATGCTATTCAATGAAACATTGGGATGTAATACAAAATAATGCACAGTTGAATCCAGAAACTACTTTATATAATCATGAAAGCATTATATATATATATAGTCTAATGAGCTTGCCATCAGCTCTTAATACTCTTTTCAGAATATCCCCAACCCCAGACCAGTTTCTGCTCCTGATTTCATCAGTGAGGTGTTAGGATATTCAAGCACTAGATTTAAAATACCAGGAAGCCAGAAGCAGAAACCCATCTGGGGTTGGGGATATTCTGAAAAGCTTGTTGAGAGATATTGGCAAGCTCATTAGATAACATTTGTAATACAAGCTTGTTAAATTAGATCATGTGATATATGACTTGATTTAATTCCATATATATATATATTTAATAGAATAAAAAGTTACCTACAGGTTTGGACAGTATTTTATAACTGACAAGAAAAGATGATGATGAAATAACCTTTATTAATGTCCTTAAAGTTAAAGCTTAATTTGTAACATATCAGATATGACAAGGCCATGATAGATAAATCCTATTTAATTATGTCTTGCAAACTGCAGCACCATTTATAACAAAATAAAAAGGAGGGTATATTCTTCTTTCAATGCCTGACAGATTTGGGAGCTATTTGTAACAAAAAAAAATGTGGGTGTATGATAACCTCTGTTATAGTCTCACTGGTTTGAATGGCATTTATAAGAGATCAAAATATGTAATGGGAAATGATAACTTTAATATAGCCTGAGTAAATTATATAGCCCAATTGTTGATTACCCTATACAGCAGAATAAAAATGAGTCCTGAAGCTGGACATCTGAATGAAATATAAATCAAAGAAAAATAATACTAATTTTATAATGACTGTGAATGTAGTATCATTCATAATAGAATGAATATAATAAACTAAATTCAATGAGTACTAATCAATAAATAATTATTCAGTAAACATCACATGACCACCACTTATTACACTTATGTATAACTGTTATTATAACAGGCAAAACTCACTATATGTATTGCCACACACAGCAAGCTAGAGTAATCAATGGATGCAAGAAGACTTGTGCATGAAATTACCATCTAGTGCCTCACTGACGAAGCCACAAACTAGTCTGGGGATATTGGATGAGTAGCACTAGATGGGGATTTTATTCACAAGCATTCTGGCATCCACTGATAAACTTGCCTGCTGTGTGTGGCAATACGTATAGTGAGTTTTGCCTGTTTTAATTTTTCAGTACTTAAAATAACATTTTATCTAATCACATATCTGACTGTTAAACTGTATCAAAATAAAACATTGATGATAATCTTTATTACAACATCATGACTTCAAATAACATTTAGAATAAACAGGAAACAAGCAAAATCATCATTTCAAATATCCTAAATATAGACATTACTTAAAGCAATTACATCAAATATCATTGTCCCAAAACAATGATATATATACTGAAGATATATTTCACTTATAATTAAATGAAAATAATGATAAATCATTTAATAACTAAATCCCAATATACCTAATAAATCAAACATTGCTTATAACAATATAACCTTATACTAAAATTTCATGATATTCATCTCAAAATAATGCATGAATAATTGATATAACAGCTTTAATATGTCCTATAAGTTTACAATATTCATAATATCTAAATAAATATATGATCCAATAAATAAATGTAACTTCTAGTTTAATAAAGTGATAAATAATATTAACTCAGTCATGCTAACCATTCTCACATAATATATTATTACTAACCACACTATTTATATAAAAATAAAAGACTTATTAATGATGTAACATCAATAAACTTATTAGATAATCTTGAATCTATAATCTTCAATCATACCAGTATATAAAAAAACAGTTTTTTATAATGGATATTTACGTAAGTACAACTAACTAATATCAATTTATTTCAAATTTCCTGTAATTATTAAAACTGTATAATATAACAATCAAGACATATAAAAATTATTAGGATCTATTATAATAAAGAATGAATATCAAAATTTACTATTTAATTGGATTTATGATCCAAAGCCACTCAATTTAAATATAATTAAAGCAAATCATTCTGATTCATAATAGAATAAAATAACTTTTTATTAGCTATATAACTAAATAAGATTAAGATCTTATTGGCCAATCATGAACTTAATACAGTACTTATTCAATCAATAATAATTTAGATAAAACAAGCACATATTTGATCACAATTATGATATAAAGTTTATATCCAATCAGATAATAACTATTGAATTCAATACAAAAAATAATATAATGGTACACACTTACCCATTCTGGGATTTCTTTTCTGAATTATGTGATATAGTTATTTCAAATAAATTTTATAATATAGACAGTTTATTTTGTCTTATTTGAATATTATTAATCAATGAATTCTTATTGCACTCTTGGACAACAGTAAAACAAGTTTATTTGTTTTAAGTTAAAATAAAATTTATTAATAAATAAATATTAATTATATAATATATTGTACTGTATTGGATTAGTACAACTCACATTGGCAATTTAGAAATTAAATTACTAAATTCTTGAATAGAATTTTTTTTCTTTTTGGAATATCTAATCGATTATTTTAGGCAATATGTGTTGTACATGTTTTTTTTGAGAGAGAGAATAATAAAAAATAAATAAAATGAATGAAAAGAGAATGTAAAACTATTCTGGTTAAGATAAGAAAACACATTATTATGAAGCAATTAGCAGTACATAACAAAAGAGAAAAGGCATACAACAACATTCCTTCGATAATTAAAGATGGCTACCCAAAAAAAAGGAAAAGTATGATTTTAAAGACAAAATTACATCAAATTTTGTATAAGTTAGCAGGTGTTACCTGGATGTATGCAGAGACTAAAAATAAAAAGAGAAGACTATATAAGGGTAAACATACTGCGTGTCATTACTGAACTTTCATTTCTAAAGTGAAGCAATGCAAGATAAAAAGTTTATCTTGGAGAATCCATGGAAATTATAAAAAAAACTACTCTCACTAGTATGTTAAATCATATTAATATGTGTGAGTAGAAGTTTTTGGCACTAAGTTTGTGTCAGGAAAGAGATGTTTTTCATGTAAGGATAAGAGATGTCTAATATGCAAACATTATTGTTATAAAGATGGTACAGGGAAATACCATTCATGGTTTTAAATGGTATATCCCCAACTATGTCAATTGTAAAAGTATAAACGGTTCTCATCTGATCCTTTATGTCAGCTGTGGGTGGTGCTATTTCTAGTTAAATTTCTAGAAATATGCTGTTTCCATGGCTGCACCCAAGCCTTTAAGCATTCTTTCTAAAATAAATCCTAGAAAGATTGTTAGCTTGGAGGTAAGTCTTTTTTCTACGATAAAATCTAGAAAGAGTGTTAACTCAGCTTAGTGACTAATGGTGTGGCTTTTTTGATGCTAAAAGCAGAGGAAAATGCCATAGTTTGTGTCATGCACTATATTGTAATGCTGTGTTATGTATTTTATGTAACAATATCGTATGAGGGTGTGTTAATTTGATCGTGTCAAAAGTATTTAAATTTTTATTGGAGCCTTTTTTTAAGATGAATTGTTGTCGGCAATCAAATGTAAAGTACTAAAAGTAAGGTAAAGCAATTATTTTTTAAATATAACCCAAATTACTATTTGAACATACACAAAAAAAGACCCACTCTTGTCAATAAAAATGAAAGAAACAACAACTATTATTGTCCCATTGTCAAAAATATTAGGTTTTGGGGAAACCAAAACCATATTTTATAAACGAAAAAAAAAAAAGAAAGTCAAATCGGTTGTCAATCAAATGTAACCGATAAAAGTAACTTCAATTTTGATTTAAACATACACAAAAACAACCTCTTTCTCCCAATAATTGTTGTCAGCAATCAAATGTAAGATAAAAGGAAGGTAAATTAGTATTTAATCATCACCCAAAAACACCCACCCCTCTCACTAATTATTGTCAGCAATCAAATGTATACCACAACTAAAAATAACATAAACTACTATACTTTAAATGGTTACACCTCTTCTCCCAATAATTGTTGTCTACAATCCTACACACAAAAAACACCCCTCCCAATAATTAGTGTTGGCAATCAAATGTAAACCAATCAAAGTAAGACCGTAACTTATTATTTAAACGTAACCCAAATTACTATTTGAACCTACACCAAAAAACACCCTCTTGTCAATAAAAATTAAACAAACAACAACTATTATTGTCCCATTGTCAAAAATATTTATTTGTAGAACCAAAACCATAATTTATAAATGAAAAGAAGTCAAATCGGTTGTCAATCAAATGTAAACCGATAAAAGTAACTTTAATTTTTATTTAAACATACACACACACACGAAAAAAAAACACTTCTCCCAACAATTGTTGTCAGCAACCAAATGTAAACCTATAAAAGTAACATAAATTATTATTTAATCATACACAAAAACACCCCTCCCATTAATTGTTGTCGGCAATCAAATGGAAACCTATCAAAGTAACATAAATTATTATTTAAAGATCTATCAAAAAAACTCGTTCTCTCTTAAATTTTGGCAATCCATTTTTACAAAAACAGTAATACTATTTAAAAAAAAACATTACTATTTGAACACACACCAAAAAAGACCCTCTTGTCAGTAAAAATTAAAAAAAAAACAACTATTATTATCCCATTATCAAAAATATTATTTAGGAAAAATAATTCAGAAACGAAAGAAAGTAAACTTTGTAAACAAACAAAAAAAATCAATATTAATAGAGAATCGCTAGCTCAGGAACATTATATTAATGTGTTTTTGGTTAGAAATCGTGCCACCCATGGCTGACATGAAGGATCAGATGAGAACTGTATAAACTTGGTATATTTATTATAATGTAATAGATGCTTTAGTCCTTACATAGGTGAGTCAACAAACAGTCTACATATTAGAATGACCAACCATAGATTTGATGTGTTACATAAAAATGAAGATAGACCAGTTTCTAAATATTTCAATTTACCTGATCACTCGATTGATGATTTAAGAATGGTAATATTGGAAGATAATGTTTCTTCCATGAGAGAAAGAAAACAGAAGATTTTTTTTATTTTTAAATTTAAGACATTACATCATCATGCGGTGAATATGAATATAGGTATTATCACCTCTTTGGATTACCTAGTTTCCTAGGGGTTTGTTTTTTTTGTTTCCTAGGATAATTATTTTATAGGTGGACTAGCACAAAGTGGAATAAATATAATATATATATAGTAAAATACATATAGTAGAATATATATATATATTGTAACATAAATTTCGATCGGAAAGATATTAAGATAAAATATTACCATTATAAATATTTTTACCTGAGTCCAAAGGCATTGTAGCCAAAAATATATGAAAACATAAAAATGCTTATCTCAAACATATTGCCATTGTAACATAAATAAAGTGATCAAAAGAAAAGATTCAAATATAATATTTTGCTTAATAAACGAAAAAGAATTGTATATTTTTATATGAAAGAGAAAAGAATTAAACATTGTAACTTGCTGAGCATAAGCTATTAAACAAAAGATCAGACTGAGTTATCAATCATATTAAGGGTCATTGGATTCAATGAAACATACTTCTATAATTAGATTTCTCAAGATATCACAACATCAATAATTATAAACAAATTATTAATAACAACTATTATAACTCGGGTATACTAATAACTCAATAAAATATCTCAGGTATACAGACAGTAGATTTTATCCACTTTCATTTCTTGGTTTGATGTTAAGTGCATATTTAAACAAATACCAAGTGAATATGGTCTAGCAGGGCGCCACTAGATTATCTGAATCTAGACACAGTTATATCTAATAACCTTTTCACATGTACTAGCTTTGAATCCCTTTTTGGTACTTTATTTCTAATAAAATGGAGGATTTTGCTTTTAAAGCCATATCACTGTATGCACTAATATTTAGGTAAACATAAAACATCTTTAAACCAAAGTGGAGGATATAAAATTCATTAGACATAAATCCTTTCCCAGATCTTAACATAATAAATGCATTTCAATATTTTTCTATAAGTTTTACTAGCTCGGATTACTATTAATCTAGGATGGCAATTCATTCATCTTTGCATGAAATAGATGATGGCATGGTGGTTATAATAATATTAAGAAATCACTAAATATTATGAAATCAATATTATTTATGGCCTTTAAACATTTAAACAGCAATGTGATGATGACAATGATGATAATGATAATGATAATGGTTAACCACAGCTTTAGGACTAAGCCTAAACATAAAACCTAATTTTTATAAAGAAATTCATAATCATTGCTTAATTTTAGTATATCTAATTGGAACTTAAATAGCTAATATTCACCTTGATGATGAATAATCACAACCAAAAAAAAAATACTCTCAATGAAATATATACACCTCATTTAATAAAACAAACTAATATTTATTAATGCATTACTAATATCTACATGAAAATTTATAGATAAACATGAAAATTGATATGAATAATAATAACAATAATAATTGATTATATTGCAATCTTCAGATCAATTTCAAGTTCTTCCCCCTTTCCCGTCAAATGTATATGGTATTAAATTGGGTAACCGATTTGTTAAAATGTTCCATCCACAAGAAAAGTATTTCATAAAAAAAAATATTCGCTCATTGGCACACATACTTTATAATCTAACGTGTCAAGTAGAATGATAAAAAAATGTTAATAGAAGTGAAAGAGCAAGTTTTACCAAACAAGTTTTAAAGTATATTTCTATCCCCCTCCCTTCTACACTCTGAAACCTATACTTTTTTAAAACAAAATAATTTAATATTTTAATACTGCTTATTCCTTCACATTCACTCGCAATTATACACAGGTAAAGTATTATTATGTATGTGTGTGTCTTTATCCCTGTAAAAACCAAAATATTATTTAAAACCAAAATAATAATACAAAAAAATAATTACTATACACATTAATAATATTTCATAACTGTAAATCAATAAACAATCATAATTTGCTACATACAAAATCATTAAGGAAGCCTAAGGTTATCATTAGTAAAAAATTATTGGTTTTAATCAATCTGAATTGTCTTTAAAAGTTCTTTAAATAAACGATACCACTTTATTGCTAAAATTTTATTAAGACTCTGATATCGTAAAGAAAATAGATATAAAAAGTCATATTACCGATCCTTTGTTTTGTGGCAAACTTCCAAGGGTTCAAACTTGTCCTGTTAAATATTTATACCCCTCCAGCAACAATTTCTGTTTTACTTTGGAACTATCTCTTTCTTGAGGTGTATAACTATTTTATGATGATGATTCTAATATGGTTATTTGCTTTAGTGGACAATTTGGAAATCATTATATTAACTCTTCTTCTTTTCCTGTCAAGCATGATTCTTTTAGTGGATGAAGTACAGCAGTTGCTTTCATGTTTATAATTTTGCTTGGATTTAAACTCAGTTACTGGAACAATTAATTGGACTTGATGATTTAATATTTATCAGTAGATTACTCTTTTTCCTGATCACCTCCAAATGCAGGTGAATGTTTTCTTCTTTGTATTTAAAAACATCTTATTTCTCTCAGTCAGTTGAAAGGTGTAGAATATTATTTTTCAGACAAGACATCTTTTCCTTCCTATATGATGTGTTAGTTGATGATAAGTCTGGTAGACAGATGGAACATATATTAATTTTTCTTACCCCACCATTCTTATATCTTCAATCCTCAAAAATTTAATATATAAAAAAATGACTTGAAATTGGGAATTTTTGTAGAGTTGAAACGCTTGTCCTTTTAGTTTCTATATTTTTAAAGTCTCTATAATAATAATAATAATATAATAAAAATAATAAATCAACTGATTTTCCCGACTGCTTTTATATCCGATTTTTGGGTCAATTCACCCGATTAGAGTGATAGTGTGACTTGCTATTTTTGACAAATTCAAAAAATCACACACCTGGTTTTCAGACAAACTTTTGTTTCGAAGGAAAAAAAATAGTCTTAATCCTTTTTCCTCACATATCTCTGTAATATCTAAAATTGGAGCTTCTTTCTTTTGATCTTAAGATGAGACAATTTCAAAATTAGAGTTCTCACCAAGCTTAAGCTCCAAAATGACAAACAATCATTTATAAAAACAAAATTGCTACAAAAATATGTATCTGATTCAACAGATTTTCTCCCTTAACACAAAATTGTAAAAAAAAAAAAAAATTTGACAGATTTAACCCTTCTTCCTTTCAATATATAATAAATGTAAATTTCTGTATGTAATGTACACACATACTTTATCATTTCAAATCATTCACAAACTGTCCATTAAAATAATATGAATGCTAGTTTAGAAATTATAACCCTAATATTTCAAAATTAAATCCTTAGTTTTTAAATCCCAATTACAATTACAGAAAAGCAGGGAATAGAAACAGAATAAGACATTAAAATTGATCAAGCATAGGTTAGTTTTAAAGAAAGTTTAATATCTGAAATTTAAAAGTGGTTAACTAAATAGCTTTTATAACACACACTGCCTATACATATGCATTATAACTTTGCTTTTTAACAGAAAAACTAAATATTGAATAGTTTAAATGTGTGTATTACCTTTCTATCAACACACAAACAAATAAAGAATATAATTGTTGACCCACTCTCTTTCTGTCTAAAGCTTTTAGAACTTGATCTTGTAGGGTTTAAACTTGGGTGCCCTACAGCTTCATTTTTAGATAAAAATGTGATGATGATTTTTGTTTTACATTTTCTTACATGCACATTACTATAAATTTAGCTAATGGCTAAATTGTAATGGCACAAATATATATATATATATATATATATATATATATATATATATATATATATATATATATATATATATTATAATCTACACTCCCAATACT